>JASDQU010014255.1:96556-141019 GCA_032191745.1 Picea mariana | reverse complement strand
GGGGTTGCAGGACTCAAGTGTCTACAACCTAGCTGGGACACAGATATGTGATTACACCACTTAACAGAACACTTAACCAACAATATGCATTAGATTATGATATTTATTTGCATCTCATATTAACCCTAATTACATATCATCACAGTAATAATCAAGATCTAACACTTCCAATTACTTACCACACAACATTGGAACAAATCTAGCATTCATTCATATAACCATCAATGGATCTACCTACTATACATCAAGAACAGTGCACTAAGAAAATAGTTACATAAATAACAAGAACAACATAGCACCAGGCACATCGACATAGGATATACGTGGTTCACCCCAGTGTGGGGCTAAGTCCACCAACTCTTCTTCTTCTTTATTGATCTTCAAGCTTCTTACATCCCTCTGCTCCTGTGCACAAAGCCACAGAGCCAACTCCACGAGAGATAGGAGATCTGCATGCATCTCACCAGATCCCCCTTCCCCGGATTAGGTCAAGGCACAAAGCCAACTACAACCACTTGCACTTAGCTCTACAAGTCTCACATACAGTATGCACGAAGCATTCACAACTATTCACACTTAGCAACCTTCACTGGTTCTTGCATAAAGTCGATCAGAATTACTTCTTATATTTCTTAGCTACTTATTTATACATTACAAAAGAGGCCTAAAAATGGGTAAACCGATGGGTCGACATCCCATACCTGTTACATAAACCCTAAAACCTAAAAATAATGCAAAAGGGGAGAGATCCCGTGATCTCCGCTTCGCCTGGGCGCTCCGTCTTTGACCAGATTGTCGAAGTCCCAAAAATGGTCAAACACGACCAACGTTTCCACAAAACTTGGTCGAGGGCCAATAGTGTTGTACCTGAACACTACCACACTTCCTGTAATCATTGCTCATCCTCTACAACCTGAACCATGCCTCAACCGTTAGTTCTGGTAGTGCCTCATGTGACGCAGGAGAGTTGTCAAGCGGGGACTTGCGTGACAGGCTCTACATAACTTGTGGGGGTGCCTCGCAGGACATCTATTGGATGATCCGTGGGGATGACCCTAACTAAGGTTTTTCACAATCTTTTTCTCTCCACTACGACCACAAATTTTTCGTCACTCTACCTTCGCTTCCTCAGACTTGCACAATTTTATATGTATCAATGAGTACATGCAATAAAACTTTCACAACAATAGATATTCAATGTGGTCAATAGGTGCTAATAAGAGACCCTTGCTCTCTTATTTATACTCTCTAAGTAGATTCCTTTAGGGGTTATCTTCTAACTATTTTACCCAACTTCCTTCTTTTAGGTCTAACCCACTTTCAAGTACTTTACCCACTTGCAACCGCTTTACCATAAGTAGTAAATTCACCACTTCTTGTTGCAAATACTTTATTTTTAATTATTTTCTTATTGCAACAACTTTACTCATGATTAACTCCTAGTTATAACCACTTTGACTAGTAAACTTCTTCTAGGAGCTTCTAGAATAATTGACTTCTTTGACATTCTAGGGGCTTCTATATAACTCATGAGGGTTCTCCAAATTCACTATCCATATCTCCTCAACCATGAGGAACTACGTGATGTATCACCTATCACCATAAATAACATGACATGTACTATCCATCTATGATAGTCTCTCCTACAATTTCACTGATCTTCATTACATTATTCCTTAGATAAACATGGGTTTCTTATCCACACTTTTGGGGCTACCATAATTTTCTACCGGACTTGGTTCAAGGGTTGACATCAATGATAACCAACCCAATTAATCAACAATCTCCCACTTTGGAATTGATGGAAACACTCTGATGTAACACTTAAGTCATGATGATCATTCTCCCCCTATGACCATTTATCCCCATGAACCATGCCTCTATTCTTTCTCTCCATGCATCTGATGAATCTCTCCCCCTTTTACATCAATGGAAAATGTAAATTCTCATCGGGACTACTCCCCTGGACTGAACTCTCCCCAAAGCTACACCCCCAAAATGAATTGTCCTCTTTGGTGTTTCCTCGTGTAAATATATGATATATAAGAATAACATTAAAAAATCATTATGGGACATAAACTACTCCACGTTTCTGGCGAAGATACTCAAAATCTTTGCTTGGAAACGGTTTTGTAAAGATATCTGCAATCTATTCTTTGGTCCCAACATACTCAACTCTCATGTTCCTCTCTACAACTTGTTCCCATAGAAAATGAAAATTGATCGATATATTCTTTGTCTTGGAGTGCATCACTGGATTCTTTGAGATACTAATGACGCTTGTGTTATCACAAAATATCGGAATGGGATTATCATACTCAACCTGTATGTCTTTCAATATTTGTTTCATCCATAGGACTTGTGTACAACATGCTCCTACTACAATATACTCTACTTCGACTATAAACAATGATAATGATGATTGTTTCTTGCTTAGCCAAGATACAAAACAATCACCCAAGTAGAAATTTGCTCCACTTGTACTTCTTCGATCATCAATGCAACATACACAATCTTCATTTGTGTAGGAAATAAGTGATATATCCTTCCCTTTTGGATACCATAATCCAAACTTGTATGTACCCTTGAGATATATGAATATCCTCTTTACTTCTAAAACATGTGATTCCTTTGGTGCTAATCATGCCACCTTTCCAACTTCTTGCATTACATATGGTCTGGATGTTGTTACATAAAGTAAGCTTCCAATCATTGACCTGTACTGCCTCTGATTTGTAGCCTTTGAATCATCATATCTACTCAACTTACAACTGGTTTGCATAGGAGTATTGACTGGTTTGCAATCTTCCATTCCAAACCTCTTTAGCATTTCTATGATATACTTGGTTTGGGAGATAAAAATCACTAGGTTTCTTTGACATATATGAAGACCCAAAAAGAAGGATAACTCTCCAAGTAATGACATTTTGTACTCATTCTACATATCCTTTGCAAATTTATGGCTCATCCTGTCATAATCACTTTCAAAAATGATATCATCAACATAAACTTCAATTAAAAAAATAATATCTTGATTTACCTTGATGTAGAGGTTGTTATGTAAATTCCCTTTCCTGAACCCTTGTTGTTGTAAGTATCTATCTAGTTTGGAATACCATGCTCTGGGGGCATGTTTAATACCATACAAGGCCTTCTTCAACCTGAAAACATAATTTTCATTCTCTGACAACTGAAATCCTTCTGGTTGTTCAATGTAGACTTATTTCTCTAGATCCCCATTTAGGAAGGTTGATTTCACGTCCATATGATACACTTTAATATTCTTGGAGCATGCATAAGCGAGGATCAATTTGATTGCTTCCATTCTGGAAACTTGGGAAAATGTCTCTTCAAATTCTATACCTTCAACCCAAGTGTATCCTTTACATACTGTTATCACTCCAAGAAACTCCCTTAGGTTGTAAATCAGGGATGCTTGGTAAGTTAAAGTAACATGGTTTTGGGTATTTTTATATATGGATCAATGAGATAGCAAAATTATAACTTAGCACTTAGATATTAAATGGATAATCAAATAAACTAGTGCTCTCATAAAACAATTATCAGATGGTAATCTGGAGCGGGTGAGAAGACAAAGCTTATAAACCAAATACAATGTGTAGGGTTTAATAAACTATGTGAAGCAATCTTAAGTAAGTTGTGAGCTGACTGATGAGATGACAGTCACACTGCAGCTGAAACAACTTAAGTAAAACACAGAAGGACAGGTGAAAAATCTGATATTGAAGAAGAGAGAAACCTATGATTCGTATTATCATCAAAGTCTGATTACATCAATAGCATAACATGTATCTAGAATTGACCCCTTGTCTCTTAGAAAAGATAGGCATTTATAGCCTTTTACAATCAATTTTTAGATCCTAAAACAATGGATTTGATATTCTAAAAATAGAAAGTCAAAACTGGTTTACAAAAGATAAGGAGAAATCCTCAAGATGAGGTCAATCCATATCTAAGAGTAGTAGATTGCTGATGAAGTGCAGTTTTAGCCTCCCGAGGCTGTTTGATTTGGTCCTCCAAAGATAAAATTCGAATTTGGTGAAGTGTGCAAAAACCCTGATATTCTGCGTTTGAAAAAGATGCCAAATGTAGTTGAAAAACCTCTTTCTGACCTTATCCCTCAAAACTAGCCTTTGAATTAGACTTGATAATTCAACACCTGTCCATTTGAAGTGGTTTCAAACCATTCAAATTCAAAAATTCCTGATCTGGGCAAAAATTTGGTTATTCTGGCCATGACAGGCTTTCACTAGCTAATTTACCCGAAAATCTGCTCCTTAGCTGGTGAAAGGCAGAGCTTTCACCAGCTAACTAGCAAAATTCAAGACGGGTTAGCTGGTGAAAGCGCAAAGTTTTTTAAAATCAAATTTCTCAGTCATGGAGAGTCCGTTTTGCATGCTTGAATAGTCGATCGACATCTACAAATCATAATCTTTCCAATGGTGCTTTCAAATTTGCATTTGGAGCCCAGGAAGCTAGTCAAATGTTCCCTACAAGATTAGGCATCATTCTTTCAAAAATGCCAGTGCATTTTTGATCGCTAACATCTGGCTCCAACTGGGATGGAGACCTCCCTGCGAGGTCTCCAAGAACCTGGCAGACCCTGTGCCTTTAGTTTTGGGCATGGAATCATTCAGCCTTTGCAATTTATCATCTGGCTATTTTCCAAAGTTTGTTGTTGGCAGATTTCATGACTGTCATCGTATTTTGAGCATCCTTGATGTCCTCCGTGGCAAAATAAAACTGATCGAGATTGAATATCTTCTTTTTCTTAATTATTTTCATAGCCTCCTTGTCCACTGTATGCAGTTTGCCTAACCATTGCATCAAAATAAGCCCTTTCTGGCATTCCCATGATCTTGTCTCGGGATTCTGGAATACATCAATATACTTCCAATGTCCATTTTCAAACAATATATCCCCTGACAATGACAATTGCATAGGTTCCTGATGACCCCCAACTTTGATATCTGATTCTTGGCTGTGCTCTCTTGGTTTTCTAAGCTTCACTCCTTGTTCTTGCTACTGGCTCAATTCCTCCAAGTTGCATTAAGTTTATGTGATCAGTGCATAATTGCATAGATACTCCATCTGCTTCTTTTTTCTCTTCAACAGGTGCAACCTCTACAAATTTGTCCTTGGTAGTTTGACCATAGTTTTCACCTTCAACCATTGAAACAACAAGAGCTATTTCCCCTGCATCTGCAACATGAATACTTTTTGTTGAAGATCTTTCTCTTTCATTTCAACTGTTGAGAACTTGACATGCTTTGGTCCTTTCCCTTTCACAAACTATGGTTTTTATAATCAAGACATTAATCAAAACTTCCCCTAGTTTACAGGAAAGAAATCAGATAAAATCTCAAAAATAAAACTATAAAAAAAAAATTAGTTGCAAAAAGTCTCGAATGGTAAATGTTGCTGAAAATTGTTGGAAACAAATCTGGAACTAATCTTTAGAATATGGATTTGATCTTTATTGTCTGATTCTCTGCTGATATTTTGGTTGGAATGTGGAAGAAATATTGGTTATGCGAATGATAGAGAGAAATATGGAATTGATGATGAAACCTCTGCCACTTGTCCTCTTTGGATGCCCAAATATTTTTCTTTACCAAGGGCGCCAGTTTCTACTTCAAGAGAGTTTTAACAATTGATTTGACATTAAGTTTTTTCAGATCTGTGTATGATTGTCCACAACCCACGAACATCACAGGTGCTCTTGAAATGTAGACCATAGAAAGCACAGCTCCAACCTTGTCATCAATTGTATCAAACTTGGTCAACATAATCCCATCAATCAACCTGGCATTAGCAGAAGTAGAAAGGTCTGCCAGTTTCTGATCGAACTTTGTGAGCTGGTCCACATCATCATTGCCAACCAGTGCTTCACCAACAAAGAGTACGAAATTTGGACTGTTGATGTTGATGAGTTTGGAGAGAGCTCTCATCAAAGGCTCGTTATCCTGCATTCGTCCAGCTATATCTACAAGGACAACATCTGACTTACTTCAACAGGCCTCCTGAATGGATTCCTTTGCAACAATTGCTGGATCCTTCTCACAACCCTTCTCAAAAATAGGAATTTGGAGTCTACGTGCATGTGTGCGGAGCTGTTCAACGGCCCCAGATCGAAACGTGTCACGGGAAGCCATCATAACACTAAGATCGTGCTGCAGCAACCAATATGCAACCTTGGCTAGGTTTGCCGATTTCCCCACTCCATTTACACCAAAAAACACAATAACATATGGTTTCCTTTGCTCCTTGGCAGCATGCACATCCCTCAAGATATCAATAGGACGTTTGGGTGTCAGAATCCGAAGAAGAGTTTCTTCCATTGCTGCCTGTACAGTGGTAGAAACTCTTGTGAAAGAACTCAACTTTTTTCCTTCAAGACTGGCTACTAATGATTCACAAAGCTTCTCAGCAATCTCCTTTGCCACATTCTTAGTCATAAATCGATCCTTGAGATCTTTCAGAGATGGCTCCAAGTCTGATTTTTTAAGAACTGATTTTCCTGCAACACTCTGGAAGATTGAAGAAAACCATCCTTTCTTCTTTGGTGCAGAATTGGTTTTCCCCTGTGACACATCTACAAACGATTCATATAGCTTGATCAGCTCAGATCCAGATATCTTCTGGCTACCATTATTATTCTCCTCCTTGAAGTTCAAATCATACTTTTGATCCTTCTCAGTGTAAAATTCAGAAGCAACTACATCCATGCCAATAACAACCTTGCCATTATAGCCTATTTTCTCAATGGCAATCTTCAATAATTCCAGGCCTTCTTTATTCTCCTGAATGTTTGGAACAAAGCCTCCTTCATCTCCAACATTTGTTGCATTGTTTTTTTACCAGGATCAACATGACCAATGAAGACAACATTCATGTACGGCTTCTCTTTAACTTCTTCTTCTGGTTGTTGAGAATCCTCAGAATGTGCTTGAGCCATTTCTTCATGTTTAATGCCAAATTCTGTATCTTGTTCCAATTCTTCACCACAAGTTAGAGATTTTATACTTATTATTCCACCGATAACATAGCTCTTGCCATCCAATGAAAATTGTGAGAAGATCTTTGAGAGGAATTTATATCTGGCAGTGTTTCCAAGGTGCCATGCTTTGAATTTTAAATATTTATAGGTCTAAGCATACTCTCTGTCGCATTCTCAGCCTCCTTTATTTGTTCTCAGGCCACCAAAGACTCAATCTTTGACTGCAAAGCTGCTGGGAAGATGGACGCCCTGTATGGGATTAGATCAGACTCTATGTATTTTTTGTAACTGTGTAGGGCACATGAAGCTGGAGCAATGTGGAACTCGAGCTTAGCCTTAAAACTCGAATTTGTAAAAGCACATAGAAACCTTTTTCCTTGCTGACATTTTTGACCTCATAAATGCAGTTCTGAAAAACCCTGTAACCTGCAAACACTCACAGTCTTCCAGTGTCTAGTCCATTGGGCTATGGATTCTCAAATGTTGTCACCAGACCTCTACAATCTTTATTCAAACCCGGAACATACATTACTGAAAACAAATAATTGCTACAAACTGACAAATTGAAAATAATCTTCAACCATGCTTGATGATGAAATCATTCTCTATCTACTCCTACTTCTAACCAGTTGTCCTGCCTCTTGTTAAGTGAAGTCATGCTTCCAATGAAGCCATGTAAGAAATTTATTTGCTGACAACATTCTTGATCTTGATCCCAAAGATAAAAGAATGCGTAGCCAACAGAGATGTGTTCCGAAAAAATGATAGAAACAACCTTCTTCTAACAAGAGTATCTTGATTTTTATACTGCTCAATGATTCTAGAAAATCGGCAATAGGATGAATAAAATAGTAAAGGAATACCTCTTCAAGCTTCTGTTCTGACTGTAAATGAAAATGATGTTGTTGGCTGTCCTCCTTGATCTCAATGATGAATGTGAACTGCTCAACCTTTGTTGGAGAAAAATGCATACTTAGTTCCTGATCTGAGCCCTTCTTTCTTCACCTTCCTCTTCATATTTGTTGCAAACCACTTTTGTCTGCAAATCTAGAAACTCAAGGCTTCCCTCAACATATGCTGCAGATTCAAATTTGGGATTTGGGTCTTCTCTGTAACTGGGATCCAGAGAATCATGACTAGTATCAATTATAGCATCAACACATTCCTGATCATGATTCTGCCGATAAGTAGAAATAGACAACGAGCTTTCACAAATCTCAAAATTTCCTTCCTCCTCATTGTATTTATCGAATATAGAAACATCAAGATGAGATTCTAATAACAAAAATGAAGTTTCTTGGAAAGCAGGATCAACAATAAGATGATAAAACAGATTTGGAAAAATCTCACTTCATTTCTCATGATAATTTGGAATAACATATTCATAAGGAGAAGAAAAATCCTCCTTGAGTTCTAGCTGAAGATTAGACAATCTCTGCAAATCTGGAAACTGTGAGCTGCCCTCAACATCTTCTGCAGATCTGAAACTATCACTTGTTATCTTGTCAATTTGCTCTTCACTTTTCAAGTTTTCAAAATGGATAATCGGATCATCATCACAATCATCTTTAGAAGATGCATTTAATACAATGTTTAAAGCATCACAATGGTTGTCATAATGTGAATCATCAATCTCTTGATAACGAAGAGTATTCTCGGTAACATCGTATTCTTCATTAACATCCGAGTCTTTAGTCAATAAATGAAATTCATGATAGCATTCAGGATAGAGAAGATCATTTGGAAAATGGTCTTTACAAAACACATGAAAAGCAACATGAAAATCTTCTAAAGAGTTTATACTAGCATAAGGCAGAGACCGGTACCAATCACGAGCAATTCCCTCTAATGAGAAACAAAAGAGCCGGATCTGAACATCCTCATGCACAACTTACAACTGATGCATGTAATCATGAAAGTCCAGCAAATGTTCAGCTGGAACTTCCCATTCTTCTCCTCGAAATCTGGGAAGGCTATTTTCCAATTCATCTCTACTAGGCACTGGATTAGGGAAACCAACAATCTTTGAAAAATCACAGAATGCATACCTCTTAGATAAGATCTTGTTCATTTCATATCAGTGGGGTTGCCAATAGATTTCAGAACAGTGGAGTCGCCACCGAATTCGTCCTTCATGGAGTCACCAGATAGATGATTACAACCAATGTAGTGTCCAACCTTTGTCTATCATCAAAGATCAGATCTATGTCATCTCCCAGGGAAGCTGAGCTTCGATCTCCTCTCCCTGGCAACGACGCCAATTTGTTATCACTCCAAGAAACTCCCTTAGGTTGTAAATCAGGGATGCTTGGTAACTTAAAGTAACATGGTTTTGGGTATTTTTATATATGGATCAATGAGATAGCCAAATTATAACTTAGCACTCAGATATTAAATGGATAATCAAATAAAGTAGTGCTCTCATAAAACAATTATCAGATGGTAATCTGGAGCGGGTGAGAAGACAAAGCTTATAAACCAAATACAATGTGTAGGGTTTAATAAACTATGTTAATCAATCTTAAGTAAGTTGTGAGCTGACTGATGAGATGACAGTCACACTGCAGCTGAAACAACTTAAGTAAAACACAGAAGGATAGGTGAAAAATCTGATATTGAAGAAGAGAGAAACCTATGATTCGTATTATCATCAAAGTCTGATTACATCAATAACATAATAGGTATCTAGAATTGACCCCTTGTATCTTATAAAATCTAGGCATTTATAGCCTTTTACAATCAGTTTTCAAATCCTAAAACAATGGATCTGATATTCTAAAAATAGAAAGTCAAAACTGAATTACAAAAGATAAGGAGAAATCCTCAAGATGAGGTCAATCCATATCTAAGAGTAGTAGATTGCTGATGAAGTGCAGTTTTAGCCTCCCGAGGCTGTTTGATTTGTTCCTCCAAAGATAAAATTCGAATTTGGTGAAGTGTGCAAAAGCCCTGATATTCTGCGTTTGAAAAAGATGCCAAATGTAGTTGAAAAACCTCTTTCTGACCTTATCCCTCAAAACTAGCCTTTGAATTAGACTTGATAATTCAACACCTGTCCATTTGAAGTGGTTTCAAACCATTCAAACTCAAAAATTCCTGATCTGGGAAAAAATTTGGCTATTCTGGCTGTGACAGGCTTTCACCAGCTAATTTACCCGAAAATCCACTCCTTAGCTGGTGAAAGGCGGAGCTTTCACCAACTAACTAGCAAAATTCAAGACGGGTTAGCTGGTGAAAGCACAAATTTTTTTAAAATCAAATTTCTTAGTCATGGAGAGTCCGTTTTGCATGCTTGAATAGTCGATCGACATATACAAATCCTAAGCTTTCCATTGGTGCTTTCAAATCTGCATTTGGAGCCCNCAGCTAATTTACCCGAAAATCCACTCCTTAGCTGGTGAAAGGCGGAGCTTTCACCAGCTAACTAGCAAAATTCAAGACGGGTTAGCTGGTGAAAGCACAAATTTTTTTAAAATCAAATTTCTTAGTCATGGAGAGTCCGTTTTGCATGCTTGAATAGTCGATCGACATATACAAATCCTAAGCTTTCCATTGGTGCTTTCAAATCTGCATTTGGAGCCCGGGAAGCTAGTCAAATGTTCCCTACAATATTAGGCATCATTCTTTCAAAAATGCCAGTGCATTTTTTTATCGCTAACACATACCAATCTTTCTTTGTTCCTGGTAACCTCTCCATCTTCATTCAATTTGTTTCTAAAGACCCACTTTGTATAGATCACATTCTTGTTCCTTGGACTTGGAACTAGTTCCCAAGTTTCATTCTTATCTATCTGATCTAACTCTTCATCCATGGATTTTATCTAGAATTCATCCTTGCTAGCTTATTCAAAATTGCTTGGCTCAATTATAGATAGTAGTGGTAGGTGTAGTTGTTTTGGTGAAATAATTATTCTTCTATTTCAACTCCTGCATCTTTATTCCTGATAATATGATTTGATGGATGATTATTTTGTATTCTTTTTCTAGGTGTATTTGGAGGTACTTGAATATCTTGCTGTTCTTTCTCTTCTTCTTCTGACTTATCTTCTTCATATTCTTCTTCTGCTACTTATTCCTCCTTTTCTTCTTCTTCGTGAACATGTTCCATTGAATCATTTTCTTCTTCTTCATGAACATGTTCCATTGAATCCTTTTCTTCTTCTTTTATCCTTCATCCACCTTTCTTATCAAACGTCACATTTATGCTTTCCATAATTTCGTTGAGCCTTAGATTGAAGCATTTATATGATTTCCTTGTTATCGAGTACCCACCAAGTATGCCTTTGTCCACATGAGAATCAAAATTTTCTATTCCGCCATCTTCTCTTTTGATGTAGCATTTGCTTCCAAAAACTTTGAAATGCATCACATTCGTAGGTCTCCCTCTCCATAGCTCGTAAGGAGTTTTATCACTATTGTTTCTGAGAATTCCTTTGTTTTGAATGTGAATTGTTGTATGCACTGTCTGTACCCAGAAGATGTCTGTCAACTTGGAATCCATTAACATAGCTCGAGCCATTTCCTATATTGTCATGTTCTTCCTTTCATCGACTCCATTTTTTGTGGTGTCCTAGCAATGTAGAATTTCCTTTTTATTCCATTGTTACTATAGAATTCCACAAATACCTTTGAAGTAAACTCTCCTCCATTGTCCGATCTCAAACATTTTATTTTCGAATCTATTTAAATTTCAACCATCTCCTTGTACATTTTGAATTTCTTGAATTCCTTTGACTTCTTCCTGAGAAAAAAAACTGCAATCATTCTTGTATAATCATCAACCAATAGCATAAAATATTTCCCACCTTTCAACCCCTTTTTTCTAGTTGGTCCAACTATATTAGTATGCATAATTTCCAGTGGTTTTGTTGTGGAGTATTCCTTTGACTTGAAATTGGTCTTGGTTTTCTTTCCTGGTTGACAATGCTTGCACAATGTGTTGGTTGGCTTCATGGTCTAGGGAATTTCTTTGTCTTCTTACTTTTTGCTGACCTTGACAATATTATCAAAATTTATGTGACCCATTTTTCTGTGCCATAGCCAAACTTCATCTTCCTTTCCTAAACAACACTTTTCCTTTCCAATTTCACTTAGTACATATATGTTGCTTGGATTTCTCACAACTGTTGCCACCACTCTTCCTGAATATTCTTTTCTTATCTCACATTTCTGTGAATCAAACACAAGTTTGTGACCTTGGTCACACATTTGACTTAGACTCGGAATATTGTGTTTCATATCTTCCACTAGTAGAACATTTTTTTCCATGGTATCCTTACTTCCAATCCCGATTGTGCCTCTTCCAATGATTATGGTTGAGTTGTCGTTTCCAAAAGAGACGGACCCATCTATTTCCTTTCTCAAGGTTATAAACTTTCCCTTATCACCTGTCATGTGATTTGAACAACCACTATCAACATACCAACCATGTTTCTTGTGTTGATCTTGTAGAGCGAGTGTGCATTCTTCATTGTTGTACTGATTCTGCTTCTTTATCCAAATTATTTGAAGTTCCTTTCTATAATTGTTGTTGTTATGTTGTGATTCTCTTGGAGGAACTTTCATTCTACAATATTTGGCCTTGTTTCACTTGTAGTATTTTGTTTCGGTACTCAAGGATTCAAACCTATTGTAGATTCTACTATGTATTTCATTAGTCCTTCTTGAATAACCATCTCATGCATAAATTTCATGGTTTTTTTTTGTTCCTGTCATTTGCTCTGCAATTTACAGCCTTATGTCCAAAATTGTTACATGAATAACATAATCCAAGGAAAATAGTTTGATACTTGGAAGTTGAAGATATTATAAAAGGAGTTACTCTTATGAACCCTTCTTCTTCTTGAGGATTTCTTGTTTCTAACTGCTGTTGATTATGAAATATGAATCTTCTGGGTGGTGGAGTATCTTTGTGATCTTCCTCATGAAACTTTATGTCTTCTTCCTTCTCAGGAGATCATCTGACTGTCTTTGCGTAGATTCTTGTTTTTTTTTCTTGATCTGTTGTTTTGGAGCTTGATCCCTTTTCTATATGGTTTTATCCTATTATGTACTTGTCATGATGTGGCCTTTGAATTTTAATAATCTCATCCAAAAATTTAGAGTTGTTCTGCATGTTTTTCTTTTGAAGGTCTTTTCTCAATGTGACAATCTCTGCTTCCAAATTTCCAATGATCCTGTCTCTTTCTTCTAACTATTCTCTAAGTGCTTCTTGAATTCTCTTGTCTTCCTCTACTTGTATTTTTAATTTATTGATCATCTTCTCTAGTTCTTTGGAGTTGGAATTATGAAATCCCTCTTTTCCTTTTAGTTCTTCCTGAAGTGATTTGTTTTTCTTCTTTTCCCTTTTTATAACTTCTATGAAACTCAACAATTCTTCTTTGTACTCAAATTTTGCTTCTTCACACTCTTCTTCAGAGCCTTCTTCATTAGAATATTCTACTTCCATGAATATGACCCTTTCTATATCACTATTGTTGACTTCATCTTCGTCTAATTAGGAACAATCTTCTTTGGTGCAAAGAATTTTCTTGAAAATTTTCTTTTTGGTTATTTTTCCTTTGTATATTTGTTTACTCTTACAGTCATCTTCTTCATTTCTTTTCTTTTTCTTATGGGGACATTTATTACCAAAATGACCAATATCACAATTAAAACAAATCAATAGAATCTTGCCCCTATATTTGGCGGTTCCCTTTTTCAGCCTTCTGATGAAGTTGTCTACTTCTTCATCATCTTCTAAGATATCATTGCTGCTACTATCTAACTTTTCCTTTTTATTGATATTTTGCTTTATCTTCTTAGATGCTTTGAATGTTGCTTCCTATGTAATTGGATTGTCTTGCTATGTTGTCATCTCATAAGCTGTGATTGTCCCATGCATCTCATCCATGGTTAGTGTAGCTAGATCCTCTCTCCATTCTAGTGCTGAAATATTAGAATCAAATCTTATTGGTAGGGATCTCAATACCTTTTTGACAACAACATTTTCATTTACCTCATCTCCCAAACCTTTGATACTGTTTACTACTTCATCAACTCGTAGAAAGTAGGCAACTATTTTTTCATCTTCATTCATCTTCAATTGTTCAAACTTTTCTTTGAAGATTTAAAATTTATCTTCCTTCACTTTCTCATCTCCTTCGTATATATTCTTTAGTTTGAACCAGATGTCTTTTGTGGAATCACAATGCATAAATCTGGTGTATATTTATTTAGTCAAACCATTCAGGAGTGCACTTGTGACTCTTGAATTATTTTCTTCAAGTTTCTTTCCATATTTATCTGTTGGAGGAATGGTTGGTGCTTTGTATCCATCTACTAATGATCACCAAACATAAAATCCTAGTGCATGTATGTGTGTCTTGATTCTTATACTCTAGAAGGCATAATATTCCCCATCAAACTGTGGTATCCCAATCTTAGAGTAATCCATGATCTCCTTCCAGTGGTTAAACTACCTATTGAAGGACCTGCTCTGATACCAATTATTGGATTACTGAGCGGGACGGTGAATCAATAATATATATTTTTAATCCTTTTTAACCACAATATATAAGTGTTGTTAAAATTTTGATCAAATTACCAATATCATTCAACAAGTGCAGAATAAATAAACAATGAACAATGAGAAATCATACACATACACAGTACACTAGTATTTTTACGTGGAAACCTAATGCGGGAGAAAACCATGGAATGATTTTTCTTATTTGTCTTTAAGAAGCAGTTTCATTGGAAGAACCAACTTCCTATGTTCTCCATCTGCAACTGGAAGGAGGCTCCAACTCCCTATATTTTCAGGCTACAACCCGAGAGAATCTCCAACTCCCCAATTCTACGACTCCAACCAGAAGCAGGCTACAACCCCCTATGTTATCTTACTACAACCAGAAGGTGGCTACAACCACCTATCCTTTCCCCATCCAACCACCCTGAAATACAAGTGTCAAATAACTGATGAAACCACTATCACACTGTCACTGTGAAATCTACCACTGCAAACCTGTACCAATATGTACCAACAACCTGTAGTCAAACCGTGCCAATAACCTATATTCAAATTGTACCAATAACCTATACCAGTAACCTATACCAACATGTATCAACAAGCTACCAATAATCTCCTCAACATATCAGATATGATAACATAGATCTCATCCCCAATATCACAAGAATATAACTCAAACTATGTGCAACTATGTCTCTCTAATCATGTACCATACATATGAAAACAATCATAATCATGTATAATAAACCCTCACATCAACTAGACATCAAACCCTCATTGTTATGTAGCCTCAAACTGTACTAAGAACTTCAGCAACACACCTCAACCCAAAACCCTACACCATGTACCAAGAAATACAAGATATGCCTCAACAATCAACCCAACAAGATGTACCAATGATAAATACTAAACATACCATCATTGTATATCTATAGATCTGTCTCATACAATATGTACCATACAACCAACAACCTCTCCAGGGAAAATCCTCAATATCCCATAACCATATCTCATGTAAACAACAACATCCAACTACTCATAAGCATATAACATACATTTTTTATCCTGTAGCTTGATATGTCATACCTGAACACTATCACACTTCCTGTAATCTCTTCTCAGCCTCTGCAAACTGAACCATGCCTCAACCCTTAGTTCTGGTAGTACCTCGCATGACACAGGTGAGGTGTCAAGTGACACCTCATGTGACAATCTCTACACAACCCATGGGGGTACCTTGCGGGATGTCTACTGGGTGACCGAAAGGGATGACCCTAACTAGGGATTTTCATGACATTTTCACTCTCCACTGCAGCCACAAATTTTTTTCGTCACTTTACCTTTGCTTCCTCAAACTTGTACAGCTTGAGATGTATCAATGAGTACCTACAATAAACCTTTCACAACTATATATATTCAATGTGCTCAATAGGTTCTAATAAGATACCCTATCTTTTTTATTTATACTCTCCAAGTAGCTTCCTTTAGGGGTTATCTTCTAACTATTTTACCCAACTTCCTTCTTTTAGGGCTAACCCACTTTCAACTATATTACCCACTTGAATCCACTTTACCATAAATAGTAAACCCACCACTTCTTGTTGTAACTAATTTATTTTTAATTATTTTCTTAGTGGAACAAGTTTACTCATGATTAACTCCTAGTTACTACCACTTTGACTAGTAAAATTCTTCTAGGAGCTTCTAGAATAAATGACTTCTTTGACCTTCTAGGGGCTTCTAGATAAATCATGAGGGTTATCCAACTTCACTAAGCCATATATCCTCAACCGTGAGGAACTACGTGACGTACCACATATCACCGGAAATGACACGCCCTGTACTATCCATCTATGATATTCTCTCCTACAATTTCATTGATCTTCATTACATTATTTCTTAGATAAACATGGGTTCCTTATCCACACTTCTGGGCTACCCGAATTTGCTACTGGACTTGCTTGAAGGGTTGACATCAAGGAAAACCAACCCAATTAATCAACAATAGTTACATTTTGAATTCTCCTTTTTGCACATGTGGGCCATCCTAGACATTTGTTGTAGTGTGCCTCTCCCATCATAATGAATGTTTTAGATATTAGGAGATTCGATCATTGTAGGGTTCAGACTCCCTCTTCAGCCATTTGAGTTTGATTTCATTCATTGCTTCCCTCTTGCTATGAATATTTATGTTATCCTTAATGTTCTATTCTCCTTGGCTATAGATGGTGTTGTGATGATGTTGAGTATGAACACCTTTCAACATTGGTATCTGGAAACATTCAAAATGAAGTGGATGAATGACCATGAAATATCCTCAAAATAAACTATTAATACTACACATTTGAAACCATAGAAATGAAAAATTAACTAACTGAGAGTTCACATGTGCGTTCGTGAGTTCAATCTTGGTTGCTCTACCTTTGATTGAGGTGTCTTGTTCTATAAGGATGTTAACAAGGTTTAATATATTAATCCCAAAAAATGTATACAATTAGTGATGAATTTCTCAAATCATATAACTAGGAAGTTGTATATCTAGGAAATATCTTTCCAACAATATAAAGAACGCATAAAATGGACACCTGAACCAAAACTTATGGCCAAAATATGGAAGGAATGTTTGTAGGTTCGTGTTCCTTTTTTGGAGGAGTTAATGAGAAATCCTCCAATTTTTTAGATGGAGTTAATGTGAACTCCTCCAACTTGTGGGAACTTGGAGCACTTTGAAGGAACTTTTGGAGGAGTTTGTGGGAAATTCTCCTTGGATTTTGGAGGAGTTTGAAGGAACTTTCAGAGGAATTTGTGGGAACTCCTCCAGTATGAACTGAAGCTAATCAAAGGATCCCTTCCAGTGTGTTTCAGAGAAGTTTTCAATAACTCCTCCTTCATGGAAATCTAAATTCAAATTTTTTTATAAGTATTATTTTACTGGCAAGAAACAACAAGAGCTTGAGTTTGAAAGCCCATAACTTTCTCATACGATGTCTGATTGAGGTGTCATTTTTTGAAACACGGGGATAACAAAGAGACATTTCTAGTGAGATAACTAAACACATTATTCAAGAAATTGAGTGGATCCATGATTAATGACTCCCACGGTTAACAAGGTTTGCATGGAGGGAAATTCTTGGCGATTGTTTTGGCACTTCCAGACCTCATATTTTGATTATGTCAGCTACGTTGGAATCATAATCGTACAATTCATACATCTAGCCTATTTAAGGAGTGACAAATCCACTTTGACCAATACTCAAAATTGTGAGCAAAGAATTTTTTTAATGAAAGTTCAGACCTTGTTCTCGCTACTACCTTTCTAGAATTGAGTTTCATCAGCCCCTATGTCATATCTATTGTACAAGCTCTTAGTTCATCCATTAGGACCAAGTTAATGTGTTAGTATCTCATAAATATAGATCTGTGAAAACAACCAACCAATGTTTGGAGCGTTTAACATTGTTTAGGATCTAGGAGGACTAATTTTCTTCTAAGATGCAATTCAGATCCAATGTGAGTCTTATAAATGTTGCAAACAACCCACCTGACTATATATGAAACTTTCGTGATCATGGTTAGTTATAAAATCAAGAAGGAGAAAAATGTGCATGCTAGTATGGTATGTGTAATGAAAACTATTGGCAACATAGGCCATCTTGATTATGACTATGACCGTGAAGCAAATAAGGCACGATAAGTATCAGTGATCAGTTATCCGATTAGGCATAGGAATCTTAGTCATCAGAAATGGTAGGAGACTGACTAATGGAACATCAAGAAGGATCTGAGTCAAGAGGAGGATAATATAGGCCTCAATATGAAGGCATTCCTTGATGATCGGGTCAGTGTTGGCTGGAGGAAGAAGATAATTTTTGGTACATTATGTATTGGTGAAGGAAGAGGAAACTTGTTGAAGTGTGGATCAATGAGTCGAAGTGATATGAAGATAAATTGCAAATGGTAAGGCAGGAAGAGTAGTAGGAAAGACTTGGGCTTAGCCACTTGCACGAGAGAGGGGGGGTGGGGGTTTTAGTAGGAAGATTTGAAGGGGGTCCCAATTTATTCTCTTAGAGAGACAGTAATAAAACAAAATTGGGAGGTTTTTATGCACACACAACAAATGGTGACACACTGGGTGAAGCCAAAATCTCTGTTAGTTTTTCCTAACTGATAAGAAGAAAATGTAGAGGATCATAAAATTACTTTTAAGATCATAAATTTGAGAAATAATGTGAAATAGTTACCTGGACTATTTCATCATGGTGGGATCACTAGTGATTCTTGCATGCCGTCTAGTGGAGCTCGTCTACTATAAATAAAGGATGAATTATGGTGAGATTTATTTCCTCAAAATGAGTAAATGATTCAAGTTGGTATATCCTTCATGGGGCTAATATAGATTTGAGATAAATAAATATTTCACCTGGTGCATATATATGTATCTCGTAGGTGTTTCTCCACTACCCGCCAGCGTCCATAGCCCTAATGGAGTCACCAAGGAATCAAAAACCTTTCTCCACTGCGAGTGAGCATCCATATCCCCGATAGAGATATCTGCATGTCCCCTAGTTTGATAAAACTTTCCTTTCCATTCCTTCCCAGTTTATTCAGTGCATGCTTAGAATTTGGTGGATGGGGAAAGAGATGGTATTTTATCTTGATAGGGGATGACTTCCATCTATTGATATTTCTTTGAATATTTGTTGCACCTGGCTACATAAAGTTGTTCCTTTTGGTTTTCATCCTTTAGACTTTGAAACTTCACCCTTCACGTGAGAAACTACTTAGTGTGTGGGTGGTTCCCCCGTTACATAGGATTTTCTCACCAAGCAATATGAAAGGATGACCTTTGAATAACCACTATGTTAATTCATGGTTTAACCATTGTCACAATGTTCCCAGATAGTTCTAATTCATGTCCAAACAAATATGCCTAGTTTAGCTCATGAGCTAGGAAAGAGATGCAAGATGACTCAAGCCTATTTCTAGTGAAAGGGTGTTTCATGTAAAAGAAAAACAATGGTGAGATGTATGTATGTCATCAAATATAATGAATAATTACAATACAAACATAATTTATAAAATGAACCACCTTTAATGGAAAATATGATCTAGAAAGAAAGAGAAGAGACATGTCAAATAAGGAGAAGAACTTGCCTCAAATATCTATTACGACTAAAAAAGAAATCTTGGACCGATGAAAATCAAAGATATGCATTCAACAAAGGAAATAAATTGAGAAAGAGATATTGGATGTGAGCGTTTTCAACAACTTTAAGGATGTCCATGCATTCCAACCAGCAAGAAGATATAAACCTCTTGATAAGACTAATCCATGTGAAAGTTTTTATGCATATTATTCTCATTCAGATCATCATGTTTTTATAATCTTCCAGTTCAATTTTGCATCCGTGTGCTTTAGAAGTAAGGGATGGCCATAGCTCCAATTCACTTCCTGCTAGATTGATTTTCTTTGGCCTTGGAAGATCTTCACTTCCTCTCCACTAATTCCAGTTCCAAAACTTATGCTACATCACGATATGCTCAGTTAACCATAATTTTGATTGTGCAAGTGAATGTGTCATTATCAATTGAAATTATCTGAATACATGTGTCTTCCCCAAACCATGTCCTTCTTTTCAAGTGGGCATCACTTTACACGATCGAGATCAATTCATGTTGCCAACATTCCAGAAGAGATGCAAAGTAGACTTAGATTGAATGTTGGTATGTCAAATGGAAGTTATCCTTTGGGAATAAAATAAATATGGTTGTAATGATCATCACTTCTTCCCTAAAAAATTGTATTTGAAAATCGTTCTCCTTGAACCAATTTGTAGATCATCTCGTGATACTCATGCAAGTGAATGTAAAACTTGTTGTTTGGTTTTTTTTGTTTTGTTTTTGGCCGAGTTTTGAAAGATCATTCTTTGCGAGCCTTCTCAATATAACTCCCAAAACTTTGTAGACTAGTGCCTTGAATAGCTTCATTGATATTTTCATGGTTGGGCTCGGATGTACCTGCTCATTGAATAGCTGAAAATTTCAATTCTAAAGACAATAGAAACATCATGACATAAAACTCCCAGTGAGATCAAGATGAAGGAAACCAATCAACAAACTTCATGAGAAAAGTCAAACAAGGTCATATTAAGATAGATAACCAATGAAAATCAATCAGTTAGTATGAGTCAATAAACTGCACTATGATTTTTCGAAGAGTAAAGCAATAGAGTGATAAATCAGATCAAGACGGTTAAATATGAGTCAATAATATTCAAAGGACACATTCACACTTCAACAAAGATGAAAGAATATTAGTCAAGATACCCAAGTCATTAAATAAAGTCACTTAATCCAAGAAATGATACGTAGGTCTCACATAATAGACAATACATCATGATAAAAAAAAAATCCATTGGTTCAAGATCACAAGATCAAGAAAATGATATCTATCTTGCCACCAAATATTATTGGGTAAGGAAATTGTCCTTAAAAAATTAGGCTTGGGAGCTTGTGGTGTCGAAAGATACATTAAATTGTTTGTGTGTATGTTCTCTTCAAACCCTCATATTTTTGGGATACCCAACATAGTCAAATGAAGACATTGTTTCTTTCCCTTAAATAACAAAATCTCCTAAGGATGGGAAAGGGATAAATGTACCAAGAGCCTCAAGTACAACCTCTTTATAGAACAACAAGAACTTGATGATCCTACTCAATGGACACCATCCCACCGAGAATATTTGTAACAAATTTTAGCTCACCAGCATTTGTTTCAGGAACCAAGAGAATTCACCCAAGATACAATCACATCGATCCATTGGTCTATAATCTTTTGCAAAAAAAAAAACTTCAAAATATCAGTCAATAGGGCTGGTATAACTATCACAGATTACGAGCAACAAGGTTGTGAAAAATCGATGTGGTTCCTTCAATATGGTTTCCATCTTGGACAAGATGTAAAGTATTACTGAACAAATATTATTTCAACATATTAGGATAATTGACTTTCTAACTATCAATGTTAGAGTGAATGATGTTGAAACAAGTGAATTTTTCAATTGAACTTCTCAATGAATTCCTGCACATTGTTTCCTCATGAAGATGGACAAAAACCAAGGTTGATACAAGACTTTAGTTAAACAAAGAATGAAAAGAATCAAATGAAAAGAAGAAAGCTTTGATGAAAAGGAACTTAAACTAGGGCAAGTCACCACGAACTGCAAACTAAAATAACTGCAATTGGTCACCTTTTTTGAAGAAACCAAGAAAAATCTAAATCTATACTACATAAGCAGAAAAGGAAGAAAACATCTAAATTATGAAATCATAAATTAAGAAAAAGAACCATGCTAATCCTATTCCTACTCTACCCTACATTGGTTGAAAGAGGACTATGTGAAAACATAATGTCAGTGCATCCAAACGAGTAACTCCAAACCCGCAACCATATGTTCATAAAAAATTAGTTGCAAAGAATGGAGAATTAAGGAATAAAAGATAGGAAGAATTGATTCAATCAAACCTCCACCCAACATGTTAAATTTGACAGTGTTATCGCTCACAGGACATGTAGACACATATGATTCCTCTGACCAGGCTTCAATTCCATCACAAAATTTATAATGATTAGCATAATACTTTTGGAAGGAAATGGAAAATGAGTGACATACCTGATGAGACCCACGAATGAAATTTTCATTCAATATACCTTGTGAGAGAGTCTTAGAATGGGTGGAATCATTCATTCTAGGGGTCGAAATAAGACAATGATCACCTAACATAACCATCGGTTGAAATTGAAGTGCCTCATTATCAAGGAAAATCTCCCTCAGTTCACATTTTACATAACCCACATGCTGAGAGGAGAGATGATAGTTTATAGTTTGAGGGAAACATTGAGTTAAATATGACTCCAAGCCTTCTCCTATAACATCATCAAAATCATGTGAGGAGTGTTGGAGCATTGAGATAACATCTGAGGATGAGTGATGCATCTGCCCCTGAGGATTGACATGAGATTCCATAGCAGAATTAGATGAAAATATTTCTTGGGCCAACTCAATGTTTCCTATGCCTTGTATGGTGATGGGTTATTCGTTTGATGTGACTTCTTCATGTAGAACATAAAATTTGTTGTGCTCTACATACCTTAAATTTTCTATTGTTAACATTTGTGCATTAAAATTAGAAATTTTATATTGCAAAGGATCATTGAATGATAGGTTAGTACTCATATTCAATTCTGAAACAACAAAATAGTCATAAAAAATACAGTCATCGTGATCAGAATGTGATTCAGTGTGTTTCATAAATCCATATTATGAAGGATTGATAAAATTTTGTGTCATGGATGAACTGGCATTCATAAAGAGTGTTTGATCGATCAAAGTTGGGCACTCTTCTTGTTCTTGTTCATTATTCAATGTTTTATTGTAATAAAAGTAATGTGAAGGTTGCACTGCATGATAGATAGGTGAATGCTCATACATGTGATTATCATCAAACAGATTTGTGAAAAGTGAATGATCTTCAGATTCTGAAAATGAAGGGATTTCTTCAATAGGAGATTCATCATAGACCCGAGCATGTTCATGATTTTTTGAAGGGAAGACAATAGATGGTTCACACTCCGAGGATAAGGGGTTTAATATTTATCATAAGGGTTCCCCCACAGTTGTACTAGAGTGTTGGTTAGAGATCATGTACCCCCTATCCTTCATGGTTAGATATGGATCTTGTGAATGAGTAATGGTTTTAACATCCAAATCACACCCTTTAGGAACAAATATGAGAAAAGAAAAACAATCAAATATTTCTTGGTCTGAGGGTTTGTCACTTTCAGGAAATATGTAATAATTTTGCATGATTCTTCGAAATAAATCATCCATAGACTCGTTTCCAAGACTACATATTTCCATGATTTCATTAAAGAGTTCATCATAAACATAATCTACATGAGAAACATTGAATATTTCCATGAATTATCTCCAGCTATGAATCGATTTCGTTGCTATGTCCTAAACGAGGCTTCAATTCATCCTTCAAATGTGAGGATAAATAATTGACATATTTCATTGTCCCATAAAATCTTAAGACTATGTGGAGTGATGTTAAACTAATTAAGATGAATGAGTGCAGAAGCATGCCCTTCACCATCGAATTTGGGTTTTGAAAAGTGATTAATTGTCTTAGTTGGGATGTGCTTGGTGGGTCTCGAGAGGCTCAAAGGGTCATCCCATACAAAGATACAAAGAGGAGCCATGGGATTGTTAAAATTTAAGTGAAATGACACCACATGGGTAGGCTTGTCATCCAACCCTCCTTCTAGTGCCAATTATGTTGATTGGTGCAAAATTTCCCTTTGTCAACAATAGGGGTTACCCCTAGTAATAATTCCCAATAAGACCTCTCACCATTTGGAAAATGGAACCCATCTGAATTTTGGTTTGGATGCCATTACTGGTTGTGTTTTTACCGGTTGCGGCCCGGTCCACCGATGAAGATGAATGATGGATGGTTATGCAAACAAAAGATGTAGATGAAGACTATGCAAATGCATGAAAAAAATCTAATCTACTTCTAATCTATCATATCCTAGCTAGGAGAGAATTATCATAAGTGAATGAGTTGTGATGAAACTAAACTCTTCTTAAGACCCCACTCAGATAGTTGTCATAAAGGTGCAAAGTTAGAAACATATGTATACAAATACATAACCAAAAAATTCTAAACCAGATATATGCATACATCAACAACTCATATGCGCAGGATGTATAATATAAGAAATAATAACAATAATATGAGAGGAATATACATTGCATTTGAAAATTCTATTATCAAATGTATCCTTACAACCCATGTAAACAACATACATTCTGCTTGAAATTGTTCGCAGCAAAACAACAACACATGCAAGTTTTTCTCTCTATCAAAAGTTGGCCCCGAGGGCTTATTAATATTAACAGTTTCAGAAATAGTACATCAAATCTCCAAGGAATGGCTTCTCAATATTAACAGTTTCAGAAATAGTACATAAAATCTCCAAGGAATGGCTTCTCAATATTAACAGTTTCAGAAATAGTACATCAAATCTCCAAGGAGTGGCTTCTTAATATTAACAGTTTCAGAAATAGTACATCAAATCTCCAAGGAATGGCTTCTCAATTTTATTTAACATTGTATTCCCAAAATAGTTCAGAAATGTACAATGCTTGAAGAACTAAAAAATCCATTTCTTTGGGTGCAATTCTCATATTTATTGCAGTTCGACGTGAATTTTGGCCTTCTGCCTTCTTCTGTGACCTTTCATTTACCAATATTTGTCCTTATTCTCTTTGTAACGATGAGAGAAAAAAGGTGTTGTTAAATTTTGAATTCGTCTTTTAGCATCGGTGGGCCATCCTAGATCTTGGCTATAATGCACCTCTCCCATTGTAATGAATGGCTTAGATATTAGGAGATTCACTCATTGTAGGGTTTATATTCCCTCTTAAGCCATTTGAGTTTGATTTCATTCATTTTTTCCCTTTTACTATGACAATTGATGTCATCCTTAATGTTCTATTGTTCTTGGTTGTAGATCGCATTACGAGGATGTTGAGTATGACCTCCTCTTGACATTGGTACGTGACACCATTCAACATGCAGTGGATGAGTGACTACAAAATATCCTCAAAATGCACTATTAACAATACACATTTGAAACCATAGAACTGAAAAATTAACTAAGTGAGAGTTCACATGTGCTTCCCTGATTTCGGTTCTTGGTTCCTCTACCATTGATTGAGGTGTCATGTTCTCTAGGGTCGTTAACAAGGTGTCATATATTAATCCCAAACAATGTATATAATTAGTGAGAAATTTCTCAAATAATATAATTAATAAGTTGTATATCTTGGAAATACCTTTCCAATGGTATAAATAACGTGCAAAATGGACACCTGAGTTAAGAGTTATGGAGAAAATATGAAAGGACATTTTGTAGGGTCTTGTCCCTTTTTTGGAGGAGTTAATGGACCTCCTATTTTTTCGAAGGAGTTAATGGGAACTACTATGATTTTTTCAAAGGAGTTAATGGGAACTCCTCTGATTTTTTTGGAGGAGTTAATGGGAACTGCTCTGATTTTTTTTCAAAGGATTTAATGGGAAATCCTTCGATTTGTTTCAGAGAAGTTAATAGGAAATCCTCTGATTTGTTTTAGAGGAGTTTGAATGAACTCCTTCGATGTAAACCAGAGGATTTACGATTAACTCAGAGCACTTTGAAGGAACTTTCAGGGGAGTTTTTGGGAACTTCTCCTTGGATTTCAGAGGAGTTTGAAGGAACTTTTAGAGGAGTTTGTGGGAATTCCTCTAGTATGAACCGAAGCTCATCAAAGGAACTCTTCCAGTTTGTTTTGGAGAAGTTTCCAACAACTCCTTCTTCATGGGAAGACAAAATCAAAAAAAATTCTAAGTATCATTTTACCGGCAAGAAACAATAAGAGGTTGAGTTTGAAAGCCCATAAATTTCTCATACGATGTTTGATTGAGGTGTCATTTTTTTGCAACACGGGGAGCATAGAGAGACATTTCTAGTGAGATAATTGAACATGTTATTCAATCATTTGAGTGGATCCATGATTAATGAAGGCCACGATTAATGAGGCTTGCTTGGAGGGAAATACTTGGTGAATCCAGACCTCGGATTTTGATTTCATCAGTTGCATTGGAGTCATAATCACACAATTCATACAACTAGCATGTTTAAGGAGTGAAAAATCCACTTTAACCAATACTCAAAATTGCGAGAAAAGAATTTTTTTAATGAAATCTTAGACCCCATTCTTGCTACTACTTTTCAAGAATTTAGCTCTGTCAGTCCATGTGTCATCTATGTTGTAGGATCTATTAGTTCATCCATTAGGATTTAGTTAATGTGTTAGTATCTCATAAATATAGATTCGTGAAAACAACCAACCAACATTTGGAGCGTTTAACATTGTTTAGAAGATGGGAGGAATAATTTTATTCTAAGATGCAATTTAGAGCCATCGTGAGTCTTATATATTCTACAATCCACCCACCTAATGATATATGACACTTTCATGATCATGGTTAGTTATAAAATCAATAAGGTACAAAACATGCATGTTGTTATGGTATGTGTAATGAAAACTATTGGCGACATAGGCCGGTTTGATTATGACTGTGACCATGAAGAAAATTAAGCGTGGTAAGTATCAGTCATTAGTTATCTGATTAGGCATAGGAATCTTAGTCATCAGAAATGGTAGGAAACTGAATGATGGCGCAACAAGAAGGATTTGATCCAAGAGCAGGATAAGATAGGCCTCAATAGGAAGGAATGCCTCGTTGATCAGGTCTGCGCTGGAAAGAGGAATAATATCACTATTAGTACATTATGTATTGGCGAAGGAAGATGAAAATTGTTGAATTGTGGATCGATGAATCGAAGCGATTTGAAGAGAAACTACAAATGGAAAGGAAAGAAGAGAGGGAGGAAAAACTTGGGCTTAGCCACTTTCTTGAGAGAGAGAGAGAGCAGGGGGGGGGTGAGGGTTTCAGTAAGAAGATTTGAAGGGGGGACCAATTTCTTCTCTTATAGAGATGGTAAGAAAATAAAATTGGGAGGTTGTTGTGTGGGCACAACATATGGGTAAGGTTAATGCAACCCGAAAAAGAATAAAACTTTGATGACTGAAAAAATGATCAACAACTGGCTCCAACTATGAGATAGTAACCTGCTCTGGATAGCTGAGAATCCATAAGTTCTTGTCCATTGGAAATAGAGTAAAAAAGAATAAAAAATGGGGTAAAATATAAGTACAAGGAGAAATAATAAAAACAAAGGTCTATGTACACAAAACAAAATTGGAACTAGATGAAGAAGTGCTTGAGGCATTTCCCATTCACATGCAACATTTGTACTGTTTCATCCACATTTTTCAATAGATAAGAATTGAACCCCAAAATATTTTCAATCTAATATGGCCCTATCCAAAAATATTCAAGTTTAGTATGAAAATATGGTTTCTCTTTTTCCTTGTTCCAAAGTAGTACCAGTTGTTCCTTTTGAAAATCTTCAAAAGTAGTGCTTTGATCAAATTTTTCTTAACTATTTCTTGTCTTCTCCTCATATGTGTAAAATATTGTGTTCTTTGTTCTTCTAATTATATTAGTTGATTGTATCGATCCTGAAGAGGAGAATATAATTCAATGTATTCATTTCTTGTTTCCATGGCTAGTATGTTCAACTTTGTCTGTATAGAAATTATAGCTTCCTTGCCATATACCAATGTATAAGGTGACTACTTAGTACTTTGGGGTAAATCGACTTTCCCAAAGTGAATAAATTAGATTTTTGTGCCAATTTCTTTGATTTTTAGAAATTATCTTCTTGAGGACCTAGATCAAAGTCTTATTGGTTGATTCAACCATGAGATTTCCTTGAGGATAATAGTTATATGATCTCCCCATCGTAATACCATATGTACACACCTTCTTTACTCACAATGTGACCAAGGAGATTTCCTTCTGATATTGCAAATATACACTTATTTGGATTCAAGTATATGCCATACATCCTGTAACATTCAAATACTTGTCTGATATGTTTGAAATATCTTTCTCTTAATTTCAAATGAACTATTAAGTCGTCCTGATAGTCTACCATAAACTTCCCAAATAAATCATTAAATACATGATCCATTTCTCTTTAAAAAGTTGCACTAACATTTTTCAACCCAAATGGCATGTAGACATAAGAATATTTCCCCCATGGTGTAAAAAATGTTTTCTTTGTCTTATCTTCCTCAGCAACAAGTACTTGGTTGTACCCATAAAATCCATCCAACATTGACATTAATGCAGAACCAATAATGTGTTGAAGCACGACCTCCATATTTAGGAGAGGATAATTATATTTGACACTTTCTCTCTTTAGATCTCGGAAATACACACAAATATTGATATTACCTTTCTTTTTTCGGATTACCACTAAATTTGATAACCATTCTGAATGTTGGATTGAAAACATTATACCAAATTTTTTCAACTTTTCTAATTCTATCTTGACCAAAGGCTTCATTTTTGTATTGTTTAACCTCAATTTCTGTCTAAAAGGTTTGGCACCTTCTCTGAGAGGAATGGTGTGTTGAAATACAAATTTACCATATTCCTTCAAATATTCATAAGTCTAGGAAAAAATATATTTAAACTCTTAAAAAAGGAGGGTGTACTTTCTGACCTCTTCATCAGTACAACTAATACCCAAATTTAAATACTTTGTTGCTTCAGATGTCCCTATATTTATCTTCTGATTTTCTTGGACTTTTCGAAGTGATGATTATTTTATCACATTCTTATTCCTTGTATAATCGTCTCTTGTAAAAATATATTCCATACTAACACAACTCTTTTGAAGAAGGTTAACATTACTTTCATGAGTTTCTTCTTTTTGACAAATATGACTTTCAAATTTTTCTTTATCTGGATCAATTGGTAATAAATATGCCAAGAAATTTGAGACATGTCCATCAATATCAAATACTTTCCAACGGTATTTATTATCTAGGATATATGGACAAAAAACTTTCTTTACATGAAACATGTTGGTATTTTGAGAATCACTATCATTAAACATAGAGGTTTCTACTACTAAGGAATCTGCTTTCTGATTCTTTTCTCGAGGGAAAAAGGTTATATTGAAGGAATTAAATGCATCAATAACTTCCCAAAATCTTTTTTCATGATGCTTCATTTCTTCTTTTTTGATTTTGTACCTTTTTTTGATATGATTGATAACCATTTATTAATCTCCAATCACCACTAGATATTTTCCTTGGATTTGAAGTGCTAGAATCAATCCTTGAATTAGTGCTTCATACTCTGCTTTGTTATTGGTACAAGGGAAGTCAAGTCTAATTTCATGTGGATAAACACATGAGTGAGATATTTTAAAAACTATACCAACTCCAACACCATATTTATAAAAAGCACCATAAAATGACATTTTCCAAAAACCCTAAAAAATACATTCTTCATTTTGCTTGAGGAGATTCATTTGATCTATGTTAAAAAAAACATAATTCCAATTCTAGCATCAATATAGTTTTATAACATCTTGGTTTTCGTTTTCTCAAACGAGGTGGGATTTATTTGTTCCTGAGGTACTTCGATCATTGTTCCATATTTACTTGGGAGCATTATACAACTCCCATCATTCATTATATATTGTTACGAAAATATTCTCCCGTGGACAGGTGAAATTTCCCTTGGATTATAGACCCCTATAACAAGACATAAACACTACAAATGGACAGTAACATCCCTTTGAATTCAGTTTAAAAAATCAGAAAGAGAGAGGGAGAAAAGGTGTGAGGCACCTTGTTTCGAAGTTTGTCCTCATTTCTTCCAATCCGAGCTTGATCTCCAATCTCCTTAGCTCAACTTGATACATGTAATAGGTATCAAAGATAAACAAATAAATCCTACTCTACAAAATTAGATCAAACAAATTCATCTACAAATATCGAAGGAACATTAGACAAGAACATGCAAGAATACACAAGCTTTAAGGAAATATTCCAAGTATATTCAAATGAGAAACAAAAGAGAATACTTACAGACCACGATTGATGCAGTTGTAGTAGCCTCCCCAAGATCCCCTCATCCATCCCTTGCATGACTCTACCAAGATCATAAGTTTGATATCAGAAAGCTTCCTCCTTTTCACCTTGGAAAGTCCTCAATATATAGGCTTGAGAGGCATAACAACCATGACAAAATGAGGGGTATGGTTGAGGACATGGATCCTTGAGGCTTGGATCAGTTCCTAAAGTGAGGCATGATCACGAGGGTTGAACACAACTAACCCAATCTAAAAGAGTTGGCCCATAAATTAAGGTGGGGGGGATCCTTCCTTTCTCTCAACAACATCAGTGCTCCCCCCCAGTGAGAGACAGATCATTATTCCTAGATAATTCCTCCCCTATAGTGGTAGAGAGGGTACTATGTGTGCACCCAAAGTATGGACAAGGAGGCGCTGGTCTTCATAAATGCTCAAAAAAGGGTCGAAATTTCCAAGGAAAAAGTGTGTTTTGACCAAACAATGATGGTTTTCATCCTCCCATATGACTTAGGGGTCATGAAAAATTGTTTTATTGATGTCAAGGGGTGGAGATAGCTCACAAAGTGAATCCAACACTTGGGAAGGTGCATACGACACTTGTGACAATGAATGTGACACTTACCAAGGTGCATACGTCACTTTGTGACATTTGCAACACTTAGGGTGCAAAATGAAAATGTGGTATTTTGATGTGTAAAAAATGCCCCCTAAAGTGTGAGGTTCAAAGAGAAACTGATGGCTAAAACACTTTACAATTTCTTCAAAGCAAGGGTGTTAGAGTGGGAGAACCTAGCAAAGGCTCCAAACAATCATCAAACAATATTAATATATGTTCTATTTCTAAGGTAGGCATACCTATGCTCATAATATGAGATGAATCAAAGCACGGATGCTGACCAATGCACTACAGATACATGAAAACAATGACTAAGGATATGGCCACCAGAGATACAATGTGGATCCATACCTCCATGACATGAACTGATCGTAGCGACGAAAAATACACAGTGGAGCCATACGTTGACAAAACATAGCCATAGATCAATACAAAGTGGATCTATGTGACAATATATATATTAGTATGCTCAAATGATCTCCTTCATAGCCTGGGCAAAGAAGATAAAAGAGTGAACGCACAACCTAGGGTCTTTGTTCCAATCCTAATGTGGTACAAATATAGCCATGTGAATAGATGATTTGATGTCGAACATGGTAGAACCCACTTGATTACCAATCATTGAGGTAAACTATTAACAAGCGCGAGGGAAATCACCAATGATGTCAATGACTCCCAAGGTACCTTAGTACATTGCAGAGAATGTGAATAAATGAGACGAGGTCGAACATTCGTGGAATCATCCGATCAGAGGTCAATGATGTAAACCTGCTGTCGGAAGTGAGGAGGCCTGCCATTGAGGCATGCAGGTCCCAAGGTACTAACTTGTTTCTAATTCTAATTCCTAAATTATGTAATGAAGTCAACAATAAAAGACTCATTGAAGGAAGGCCTTGATGTATCCCCAATTATCGACATGGAATTGACATAGGAAAGTGATGTAAGATGGTGAATCGAATGAGTATGGACTGACACAGGAAATGGAAACTAAAAATACTACAAATGGATGGTTTGAAGTGAAACTTCCCTTGAGCATAATGAGGTACGACAACTTTCTTGGCAGCATTGACTCGACAAGTACCTAGAATGTAATGTGATGGAAATAACAACACTCTTCGACTAGACAAAAAAGTATAGTGACACATGGAATTGGTATGACTCAGAGACAAGTGGATTACACAACTGTAACATGAGATGCAAACATGTGCCATGTTCAAGGGAGACAATAGATACCATAAAGGATTCCAAAAACTTGACTCTCTTCCTTCAAATTTCCCCTCCACCCAGATAGATGAGTACCTCTTTTTTGTTTAATGAGCTCGAGGAGGATAATAGATGCTTGGTATAGCTCATCCTTCAGATGAGTCCCTCAACATATGTTTAATGAACCTAAGGAAGGAGGGGTTCAGTCCTGGATATTGGACACACATAGGTCCTTGAATTCATATTTTTACAAGCACAAAGAAGGTAAACTCGGTGGTTTATCATGTTTAGAGAGTATGAAAAGAACTTAAAGGAGACTCCATGGATCAATTTTTCGTAAATTTATTCTCCCAAGCTTGAAAAAAGTGTAAAAAAATACAGAGGAGAACTCTCCTAACCATATGGTCAGGGTGTTCCTTTTTCATAAAGTAGTTTGATGAGACAGAAAAAGAGATAAATTACCGCTCAACAAACATGCTTTCTAATTCAATTTAATGAGTGTGAAAGACAACAAGATCGCTTGAAAATGTTTTCATGTTTAGAGAGTCTAAAAAGAGATTAAACAAAACTTCAGGGGATTCCTTTTTCATATAACCTTTACGAGTCCAAAAAAGTGATAAAAGTATACTCGGTCACATTCTCATGTATTTATGAACACAAGAAAGAACAAAGACTAAGCTCAGAATTGGTTTCATTTTTACACAAGCTTGAAACAAAATTAAACTATGCTTGTAACTCCAAGTTCAATCCCCATATTTATGTTTCATTTTTTAATGAGATTGCTACAAAGAGGAAAACTATGCTCATAGTTTCTATTTCATTTTTTAACGAGCTTGCCATAGAGAAGAAAAACTATGCTCGTAGCTTCTGTTTCATTTTTTTAACGAGCTTTCTACAGAGAAGAAAAAATATGCTCGTAACCTATCCTTGATCATGGCTTCCAAGAGGATGAATCTCTAGAATGGATACATGTCAAGGGAAAAATGTCAGCCATGGCTTCCAGGAGATCTTCGCTAGATGGAAAAAAAACACTCAGGAAGGAATACATGTTGACAGTATCGATAAGGGTAGGGAGATATGGCTCTAATAGCCCTATCGAAGAGATGACCATGTAAACTACCGGATCTAAGTCAAGAGAAGTGAGATTTTCCCTCTCATTCGGATTTGAACGCATGGGACAGGTAGTTACATAATTGACATGTGGCAGGGCGGACATCTTTGGCATGTACGAACCATTTAGGGAAGGAATATGCTCTACCATTAGATGAGGGTCAATAAATGAAAGTTGGTCGATCATTACTATATTTCCATTGTAAGGGAAACATATTAATTGAAATAGAGTGGACAAAAAATATCTCATAACGTAGACATACTCTCACTTGAGGAGAAGGTTAAAATCCAAGGGGTCCTGAACTAAAATCACATTGATGTAGACTGTTTTTCCTCCCAAAGTAACCATAAACTGATGAAGCATCCCTAAAGGTTGACTAACTCTTTTGTCAAAGGTCAACACATTCTGATTCATGGGCATAAGATATGAGGAACCACAATCTTGCTAAGAATTCTTGGATAAGACACTAACAGAAGAACCTTCATCTATTATAGTGTTAGGAATATTCCTATCACAAACCTGCAATGTGATTTGGAAAGGCACATAAGAAGGAAGACGTGGATTTTTCAAATGATTCCAATCAATAGAAATCATCTGAGTGCTTGAAAGGGGTGCCAATGGGATGGGCAAAGTGCCCCATTGTCCGGGTGAATCAATATTAAAAAGGTAGACTTGAGTGACATCCTCACTCTTAGAATGAGGAATGGGATCGGTCGATGATTGACGCAGAGAGACCAATTGGGATGAACTCCTTAAGGGAGGAGTGGGATCGATCGATGATGGACTCAGATTGACCACTTTGGGTTCACTCTTTATATGAAGAGTGGGTCTAAACGATGACAGAACCAAATCAACTACTCGAGTTACTAGTTCAACTGAGGATGAAACTAGATTGACCACATAATCAACTGGACTGACTGGGGATGGAACAAGATTGACCAATCCATCAAATAATGATGGGTTGGGAGAGATATTACGATAACTTGTTTTAGAAGAGTCAGAAACTTCAAGGACTGTGCAGACTATTTAAGTAAGTACTATTACACCCTCTGTTGTTTTAACAACATTAAGTAACCAGAGTAACCTAAATTATTAGAACACTCAGAGAACTGGTACAAGTGGTTCAATGCATACTCAGTCAGTATCCTTAGGAAGATCTATGGCAGATGAGATGAGGTTACCCACCTTTAGAGGAGATGGATCTAAAGATCCTGACCAACATTGGTTTCTATGTGAAGTTGTATGGAGTATTAAGAATGTCACCAACGAAGCTATTAAATGAGCTCAGTTTAGTACTACCCTGAGAGATCGCGCACTGAGATGGTACATGAAGTTCGTCCAAGGAGTTTTCTAGCTGAAACCGCTGAACGAGATTAAGACTGTGTTGATTGTTGAATTCAAGAAACCCAATTCATAATCGCAGTTCATGACAGAGTTGAAAGAAATCAAGAATAAAGTAGCTGAACCTATTTGGGATTTTGATCAGAGGTTTAAGACCTTGACAGGTCATTTGAGTTTTCAGATCCCAGATGAGAAGAACAAGGAATGGTTCATTGTTTCCCTCCTACCACACATCAGAGTCCCTTTGATGTAGCAGAAGATTGCTTCGTAGGCTGAGGCATTGGAGATCACCATGAAACTTGAATCAACCCCTATGGCAGAATCCATCTCAAGTATGAGTCAAATCTCGAGTCAACTAATTATCTTATCACTGTAGGTCAAAGATATGAAAAAATATAATGGAAAATATAAGAGAGAAGACATATGGTGCATTATATGCAAATTAGAAGGCCATGACAAGGAGCAATGTCCCATGTTTCATGAATATTTGGCTTCTGGAGCTCCGAGACCTTTGAAGCAAGTTACTCTACCTTGGTGCGACGTATGTAGAAATAGACATCGCACTGGAGAATTCTATTACATAAAAAAGTATGTTCAGACACCTACTAACCTCTACTGCACATTCTGTAAATCTATGGGTCATGATGAGAAGGATTGTAGAGCTTATGACCTCTTACATGAAATATCAAGGGATATCTACAAAATTCAAGGCGAAGTACTGTAAGAAGGGAACACTACACAGTATAATTACCCTGGAAGAGGAAACTTCAACACTCGTGGTGGATTCATAGGAATAGGATGAGGAGGAGGCATGGGTCGAGGTAGAGGTCAGATCATTTGTTATAACTGCGCATAGCCAGGTCATTTGGAAAGGGACTATCGGAACCCTTGTACCACTTGCAGTTACTGCAATTCATTTGAACATGTCATAGAATATTGTTCTGCGTTGTTATCCAAACTTCGCGAAAGACAAGGAGGAAACCAACAAGTACATCTAATCATAGCACAACCTCACAGAGAAGATCCCATGGTCGTTGTTATCACTAGTGGAGGCGCTACTACAGGAGAAGACAGGGTAACTCCAGGGAAGACTACAGAACAATCAAGAGTCAGAAAAGATGCAGAGAAGACACAATATTTTGATCCAAAGAGAGATAAGAAGACATTTGAAGAGGCAAGAAAAGAGTTTAGAAGAGATCAGGATTCTTCATCAAAGGCACAACCAGAAGTGAGAGAATGTGGAATGCCCCTGGCCTTTAATCAATCCGCTTTGACTAGAGAAGGAAAACAGGTAATAAGACTCATGGAATTCTTATGCACTTGTATTAATTTGATAAAGGATGAGAGCGCTATACAAGAGCTACAAAATTTGATCAGACAATATGATATAGGAAAGGTAGATCCTCTATTTAATAAAGAAGTACATCAACTATCAGAAAAGATAAGGACAAATAAGGAGCTACATCTGAATGCTCAGATAGGAGATTGTGATATAGATTATGTGGTCCTTGACTTAGGGTCAGAGGTCGATGTTATGACAAAGCATACCTAGGAACTTATGGTAAAACCTAAGTTGATCTATTCCCCTATCAAGCTTAGGATGTCCAATCAATAGGCTGTGAGCCCCTTCGGAAGACTGGAACATGTCCTTATGGACATCGATGGGGTCATAACATTTGTGGACTTCAAGGTGATTGAAATAGTCGATGATAGTTGTCCTTATCCTGTGATGTTAGGAATTGATTGGGCTTTCAACAATTCTATTGTTGTTGAATTGAAGAAAAGAAGAATGACGTTTGAAGGTGATGGCTTTAGGGTCATCGCACCTTTGGATCCTGATGAAGGCCCCAGATACAGAGAGCCCATCAGAGAGGAAGACTGTGCATATATGTTGGAGAATATATACAAACTGACAACAAGACAACAAGATTACATTAATACTACAACAAATGGGTATTTAAGCTGGCGGAGTGACAACACATGTTCATCAGACTTAGAAGAAGCACTCAAGAACTGGCAGAATAAAATGTACGAAGTATCTACATAGAGATGTGCTAGACTAAACAGAGAAGTTTGTTGGATTGACACAACAGTAAGTAATTTACCCACATTTGATGGTTTGAATCACTTAGAAACTTTCTTACTAGAATTTGAAGAAACTGTACCAGTACAACAGAGACTGTTGTCACTGGACGAGGCTTTGAAAGCTACTCTAGTAAGATTGTGGGGAACACATAAAAGGAACATCACGAACTGTATACAATGTCGCACTTTGATGACAATGCAATTTTCAGAACAAGTCGAAGGATGTGAAGTTAGGTACATAGGTCAAAGTTGTCCGAAAGACTATGTGCGAGGTTGTGAGTAGGACTGGAGCTGCATTCCTCAAGAACAATGGGTGCATAAATTCATCAATACTCTAGAAACAATGCCTATAAACTGGTACCTTGAAGTGGAACTGCACCTCACCACTGCAGACTGGCAAGATATGACTCAAAATTTTGTAGCTGCATTTTTATTTGAAAGTTAGCACCCTCTGGTAGATCAATCTGTATAGGTTGTAAGACAAAATTTATTTGAGGAAGCACCTAGCCTCCCTGTGGAGCAAGAAGAGGATGCATGGATTGCACCTCTTCAGAATTTGCAAGGATGTTACAATATCAATGATGATGAAGACGATAATCCTAGGAATGTGAACATTGCAGAAATGGAAGGACAGTGAGACATAGACGGACCAGGAGTCAAACTACCTTTTATTGGACAGCCATTCAAAATCAAGAAAGTTAATATTGGGACAGAGCAAGCACCTAAGCTTGCTAATGTTAGAAATTACTGGGATGATGCCACTATTGATAAGATCACATAATTGTTGCATGAATATCAAGACTTGTTTCCAACCAAGTTCATTGATATGAAGGTCATTAAAGGGCCCATGGGAGAAATGAATATCCTCTTGAAACCACATGCAAGGCCAGTTAAACAAAGACCTTACATATTGAGCCCTAAATATAAGGAGAAAGTGAATATTGAACTAGATAGAATGTTGGAAGCAGGAATCATAGAACCTATTGAAGAATCATAGTGGTTTAGCCCTATGGTGGTTTAGGATAAGAAAACATGAGAGATCTGAATCTGTGTAGATCTCAGGAAGTTGAATGATGCATGCCTACATGATCCATTCCCTACACCATTTACTAGCGAAGTGTTAGATAATGTGGGAGGACAAGAAGTCTACTCCTTCACCAATGGATTCCCAAGATACCATCAGATCAGGATTGACAAGGGAGATCACCATAAGACCAAATTTGCAAGAGAGTGGGGATCCTACCAATACATAGTGATGCATTTTGGATTGAAGAATGCACCAGCCATCTTTTCTAGGGTGGTGGTCGAAGCATTCAAAGATTTTTTACATAAATTTATGGAAGCATATTTTGATGATTGGACTGTTTTTAGCTTATTGAAAAAACATATTGAATGTTTAAGACTAATGCTGGATAAGTGTAGGCAATGTCATATTGCCCTGAACCTGAAGAAATGAATCTTATTTTCTCCCTTTGGAGTGTTGTTGGGCCACATTGTGTGTAAGCAGGGGTTACTGGTAGATCCATCTAAGATTTCCATTATTGTCAATTTACCCCCTCCTACTTCAGTCAAACAATTGCGCACTCTGCTAGGACATAATAGATACTACATGAAGTTAATTTAGGGCTATGCACATATTACCACACCTATGGAGAAGTTGCTGAAGAAATATTGTCACTTTCAATGGACAGAAGAATGTCAACAGAGCTTTGACTCACTGAAACAGAAAATGGTTACTGTGCCTATTCTGATTTTCCCAGATTGGAGCAAGGAATTTCATGTACATGTCGATGAATCTTCTATTCCATTGGGAGAAGTGTTAGCACAACCAGGAGCAAGAGATATTGACCACCCGTTAGGCTTTGCTAGCAAGAAGCTCTCAACATCTTACATAAATTACACCACCACCAAGAGAGAAGGTTTAGCCATTGTGTATGCACTATAGAAGTTTCATCACTACTTATTAGGAGGAAAATTTAAGATGTTCATTGATCACTCTGCTCTGAAATACCTAATCAACAAGCTAGTGTTGGGGGGAAGGATATGCAGATGGCTTATGTTATTTCAGGAATATGATTTTGAAATTGTGGTAAAGCTGAGAAGGATGAACAAGGGACCTGACCACTTGTCTAGGTCCGAACATGGAGAGGAACCTACTAGTTTGGAGGATACACTACTGGATGCACAATTGCTGGCCATTATAAAGGTTGATGATCAATTCACATATATAGTTCAGTTCCTATCCACAGAAATAACACCTCGCGAATACACAATCATTCAGAAGAAACATCTAGTAGTGTGCGCTGCAGATTTTCCGCTTATAGCTGGACAAAGTTATAATATGGGACCTGATGAGATCCTCAGAAGATGTGTTATGGAGGCAGAATGACCACTAATTTTAGAATAGGCTCATCAAGTCATCATAGGAGGACACGACGCAGGAAAATCAACCACGTAGAAGGTTCTTAGAGCTGGCCTCTAGTGGCCCACTTTACACAGAGATGCTAAATAATACTACAGAGCCTCCAATGTATGCCAATGAGTTGGGAAACCGTCCAGAAGATATGCAATGCATTTAGCACCCCAGCTAACCTTACAATAATTTGATAAATGGGCCATTGACTTCATGGGACCTATAAACCCACTAGGGAAATGCACATGAGCCAAATACATCATCACTGCGACAGAGTATTTGACCAGATGGGCAGAAGCAAGAGCAGTTAAGGACTGTAGTGCAACTACAACTACGTGTTTCATATTTGAGATATCATAACCAGGTTTGGATGCCCAAATATCCTCATGAGTGATCAAGGTACACATTTTATTAATAAGACTACTGAAGCATTGACTCAGGAATTTGAAGTTCACCACCAGAAAAGAACTCCTTACCACCCAAAAGAGAATGGGATGGTCAAAGCTTTCGACAAGATCTTGGAGACAACGCTGACGAATATTTGTAGTGTAAACAGAGATGACTGGGATTTGAGAGTACCAGCAGTATTATGGGCCTATAGAACTACTTGTAAGAAGCTGACAATGCAAAACCCCTTTAAGTTGGTCTATGGCCTAGAAGCAATTGTACCCATGGAATATTTAGTTCCTAGCTTAAGAATTGCAACCTTTAAATATATGGATGACACTGGCGCTGTTCAAGGGAGGCTGGCACAGTTGGTCGAACTAGAAGAAGACAGATTTATTGCAGGATTCCATCAACAATTTTAGAAGGAACGAGAAAAGGCCTACCATGATAGGCATATCAAGAAGAAAGCATTTAAGCAAGGAAGTCTAGTATTGGTATAAGATAGTAAGTTCATGAAGCATCCAAGGAAGTTCAGAACACATTGGCTGGGGCCATATGAGGTTGCCTATGTTACAAAAGGAGGATCTGTATAGCTGAAGACTTTGAATTGGGAGTGGAAGGAAGGATTGGTGAATGGGAGCCGGTTGAAATTGTATTATGACAACTAGCTGCCTCGCAGCTCTCGGTAAAAATAGAGGGAGAAGGGTATATGTGACAGGTGCAGTTGAGACTGGGTACCAGACACAAGAAAGATAGTATGAACACAAGGTGGAGGAATAGAGAAGGAATCATAGGCTTCGCTGCGCAGTCTGAAGTTGATATACAACAGAAGATTCATATCAGAGTGCCTCGGGACAAGTCGCAGGTGAGTGTTGGGGGCCTATTGGCCCTTGGTTATGGAAGAAAGAAAATATTACAGAAGAAAAGGTGAAACATGAACTACACAAAAGGAATTTTGACTGAGATCAGGTCGAAGTGGTTAAAGAAGAAGAAAATATGGAGTGAAGTCCGAGAAAGCAAGTTGTTGGATGAGGATATCGAGGAATATGGATCAACAAGGAAGATGGATCATGGACAAATCAACAAATGGAAAAATCCATCGGTAGATGCTTTGGAGAACCTCACAGGAAGGAAGGAAAGACAGGCTGGTGAAGCCCTAAAAACGTGGGTCAAGTTGACCTAGGGTTTTAGACACCTAGGGTTTTGGTATCTAGGGTTTTAGACACCTAGGCTTTGGCCTAAGGCTGTTGGTGAGATATTGTAATGTAGAAATAAAGGTCAAGAGGACCTGATATGAGTGGGGGTATGTGATGATGATTGATTGTTGTTATTACTGAGAGAGAAAGATTGTGTGGTGAGAGAAGTTTGTGTTGTAAGATCTTTAGCTGGGTGCGAAGTTCAAACCTACAGTTGGGTGTGCAGGAAAGGGAGATAGAGGAAAGAGATAAGGATAGAGATCTGCAAGCTAAGAGTGTAGATATAACTATAAGATTTCACCTAATATATTATAAAGCACATTTCTATGGACATAGCCCGAGGGAGAGGGTGAACCACGTATATCCTATTGTTGTGTGTGATTGATGTTGTGTTCTTTACTTTGTTACTCTGATGACACATTAGTATCTTAGATCTGATATATATAACTGTGCGAAGTAGTTTTATGTTTGGAAAGAATAATATGATCTTTGTGTGTGATTTTCTTGATTCCACTTGCATTTCCTCTGGTTGTAGACACATGTGTCCTGCAACCCCTATTGCTTCATTTGCTTCATAGGTGTTGTCGAAAGGGCCAGTAGTTAGGGCTTGTTGGTGTGCTATTAGAGCTTAACCCTGGGTCTGCCCCTGTGCCAATAGAAAACAAATAGAACATGCTACAAATATAAGAAGCAAACAATCAATCAAACCATCCCACAATGAAACCACTAGTTGGTGATTAAATCCAATGTCACGAGATCAATAAAGGAAGGGCTTGGGATATAGCAGGTGGATCAATTATGTTGGCGACCTTCTTAATGGACTTATTCTTTGGTGCAAGTTCTCACATATTTTTAATCCTGGGTTTACCCTACAAGGAGCCCGAGTGAGTTTGACCAACATCTGACCCAGGTACAACGAAGGCTCCCCTTCACCATCACCTTGTGTATCAATCCTAGAGATATAGGCCACTAAGGTTACCAACTCGCAGTCAGCCTCTAGGCGGGTACAATCAATAGTCAGAAATGAACGTATGGGAAGGATAACAAGTCTAAAATTCTTTAAGAGAATTGAAGACAACTGGACCGGAATACTACTAAGGACCTCGAATGGATTATGGATTCATGAAGCTCTAAGACCAAATGAAACCAATTGTTTATCAAGAAGAACCCCCAATATATGATATGTTCACTATGATTGTTTAATATTTGGAGGGGAAATCTTCATTTCTCTCCCGCACGTGACCTCATGTTTAACCCCAATGTGAGAGGGGGATCATGGCTATTCTTATACAAAAAATTGGATTTATCGCTCCCTAGCACAAGATTCTACATTTTTCTAATAGATTTAGAAATTTATCCTCGCAACCTATTCAAAATCCCTACACTTTAAGCTAATGTAGGTTCGCTACCAAATAATATAAAAGTGTTTGATCAATTTTATAAGTGCTTTATTTTAGGGTTGTTATTTACTCAAGGGTGTGAAAGTGAAACTTATGATGTTTTAGACTCAATTCCAAAAGATTGCAGAATAATGAGATGAAATTTGTTTCTTCAATGAATCCTACATACGGGATGGAGATGAGGTTCAAATTTCTTTAACAAAAACACCCAATTCCCAAATGCAATCTTCTAAATGAAATCTACTACATTACCCAAAACAAAGAACACAACTATTTTCTTTTTTTTTTATTCTAATAGATAAAGAAAGCAAATGCAAATCCTTTAACACTCCATTACTTTCAATAAAAATGAAAGAGTCGAATGTAGACATAAAAGACATGAAGCAAAAAGGATTTTAAACAAAGCATGCACTCACAGGCTAACGGGAACTGAAATAAACAAGTACGATAAATCACTCAATCAAGGACTCGACAATCGACAAGCATTCAAGGAATACAAGAAAGTTTAGAGAAGAATCTAAAAATGATAGGGAGAAAGAGAAATCACTCAACTATCTTGAAAAAATAAGCAACAATAAAGAGAAATCAAAGCTAGGTTGTGGTAAGCATAAAGTCTCAAATCATTCAAAAAGGAAAGATTTGAAAAGTAACTTAAGACCAACAAACCTTTGCAGACCTTTTCAATCAATCAGATAACCAAAAACTTCGCAAGACTCGAACCAAACCAAGAAGAAACAAGGAGAATCAATCTCACAAATTGGAAAAGGTTGCAAGCTCAAAAAACACAATGGAAAGAGTGATAAGGAGCCATATCCTCAATCTAACAAAGTCCCAAGAAACAATACAGACTCTGGGAAAAATACCTCCAACAAAGGGCTGAGAAAAATAGGGAAGATTCTCCTGGATATGCTCAAAACAAGAGAGCAATGATCCCTAAAACAAAGAGACATAGTGTTCGGTTCTCCCTACGAGACCACTAAGGAGTGTTGATTAGATAACCAATGTCCTGGTATCCACTCTGGGGGAGCGTTGGTCTTGTATATGCTTTAAAATAAGCATAAAAAACAAAAATTTAGCAGAGAATGGCTTGGGAACTATGACTACTACTTGATGAAATAGAGGGAAGAGAGAAGGCTAAAAAAATTCAACCAAACAAGATCAAACTAGGAAAAGGTTCGGAAAATCCAAGGAAATACAAGTCAATGTTCTTCCCCAATGGAGTCACCAATTTCTGTTACGGAACTATTCCCCTGTGGACAGGTGAAATTTCCCTTGGATTATAGACCCCTATACCAAGACAGAAACACTACAAATGGACACTAACATCCCTTTGAATTTAGTTTAACTAGTCAGAAAGAGAGAGAGAGAAAGGGTGTGAGGCATCTTGTTTCGAAGTTTGTCCTCGGTGCTTCCAATCTGAGCTTGATCTCCAAACTCCTTAGTGTAAATGAATACATGTAATAGGCAACAAAGATAAACAAAGAACTCCTACTCTACAATATTAGATCAAATAAATTCATCTACAAATATAGAAGGAACAATAGACATGCACATGAAAGAATACACATGCTTGAAGGAAATAGGTCAAGTATATTCAAATGATAACCCAAAGAGAATACTTACAGACCATGATTGATGCGGTTGCAGCAGCCTCCCCAATATGCCCTCGTCCAACCCTTGCACGACTCTACCAAGATCATAATTTTGATATTTGAAAGCTTCCTCCTTTTCACCTTGGAAAATCCTCAATATATAGGATTGAGAGGCATAAAAGCCATGAGAAAATGAGGTGTATAGTTGAGGATATGGCTCCTTGAAGCTTGGATCATATCCTAAAGTTAGGCCCAAGCATGAGGGTCGAACAAAACTATTAAGAACCAAATATCAATATAGCATAGAAAAACCTCAGAAAAAGTACTCAACGCCTTGAAAAAGAGATAATTTCAGATAATAAGCCTCTTCGGGGAGGAAACCTCCTTTTACCCCACTTAAATGTTCAAGTACAAGATGATTCAAAATGAAAATGTCTCCTTGGTATATATAGGAGACTAGGAGGTATAATTACAACTAATGGCAGCCTAAAGCCGACATAAATAAAATAACATTACTAATATAATATGCCCCAATTAAGGGGTAATGAGCCAATATTAGGGCTTAATATGCCCCTCCCCTTGAGAAAAGTGTTGTCCGCAATGCTTGAGTAACTCTGGCTGCCTCTGTATAAAAGACTCATCTTCCCAAGTGGAATCTTCAGCGGGTAGTTTCCTCCATTTAATGAGATACTCTGAAATGGATCTATTCCTCAGCTGGCAAATTCTTGTGTCAATGATGGCTTCAGGATCCAATATGATTTTTCCTTCCTCATAAAGTTCTGGAAATATAGTTTGAACTGGGATCTTGTCGCCTACAACCTTCTTTAAGCATGAAACATGGAAAACTGGGTGTACTCGTGAAGATGCAGGAAACTCCAATTTGTATGCCATAGTACCAATCTTTTGCAACACCTTATAAGGGCCATAGTACTTTGGTGATAATTTATTATCCTT
>JASDQU010014255.1:11409-67553 GCA_032191745.1 Picea mariana | reverse complement strand
AATTATCACCAAAGTACTATGGCCCTTATAAGGTGTTGCAAAATATTAGTACTATGGCATACAAATTGGAGCTGCCTGCATCTTCACGAGTACACCCAGTTTTCCATGTTTCATGCTTAAAGAAGGTTATAGGCGACACGATCCCAGTTCAAACTATATTTCCAGAACTTGACGAGGAAGGGAAAATCATATTGGAGCCTGAAGCCATCACTGACACAATAATTCACCAGCTGAGGAATAGATCCATTTCAGAGTATCTCATTAAATGGAGGAAACTATCGGCTGAAGATTCCACTTGGGAAGATGAGTCTTTTATACAGAAGAACCCAGAGTTACTCAAGCGTTGTGGACAACACTTGTCTCAAGGGGAGGGGCATGTTAAGCCCTAATACTAGCTCATTACCCCTTAATTGGGGCATATTATATTAGTAATGTTATTTTATTTATGTCGGCTTTAGTTCATTAGTTGTAATTATACCTCCTAGTCTCCTATATATACCAAGGAGACATTTTCATTTTGAATCATCTTGTACTTAAACATTTAAGTGGGGTAAAAGGAGGTTGCTCCCTCGAAGAGGCTTATTATCTGAAATTATCTCTTTTTCAAGGCGTTGAGTACTTTTTCTGAGGATTTTCTATGCTATATTGATCTTTGGTTCTTAACAGTGTCAAGCTCGTTAAAAAATGAAACATTCACCTCTCATACCCTTCATTTCATCCACCTGTATCCTTTTTCTCCATCTAGTAGAGAAATTGGTGACAACCTCAAAGTCAGTGAATGAATTGAAGCTTGGGGGGCATGTCTCCAGCCTTTGATTATCATTATGGAGTTAAGCCACCATATTTTCAAGCTGGGGGAAGAGTACCAACCATCCATGGGTATCCCAACCTTTTGTTCTTTCTTGTGCTCGCAAAATACATGAGAATGTAACCGATTAGACTTTTATAACTTTTTCAGACTCGTAAAGGTTATACGGAAAAGGAACCCCCTGGAGTATCCTTTAAGCTCTTTTAAGACTCTCTAAACATGAAAATATTGTCGAGTGATATTACTTCCTTTCACACTCGTTAAAAGGTTTGAAAGGGCGTATTTCAAGTGATAATTTATCTATTTTTCGGCCTCGCGACACTAACATTACGAAAAAGGACAACACTGGAGTCATCTTTAAGTTCTTTTTAGACTCTCTAAACATGAAAAATCACCGATTTTACCTTCTCTGGACTTGTTAAACAATGATACATTGAAGGGCCCATACGGGACTGACCCTTACTTCTTCTAGTTCATTAACCAAATGAAGAGGGACTTACTGAAGGTGAGTTATATCGAGCATGTGTTACCCTCCTCGAGCTCATTAAATTAAAAAGAGGTACTTGTCTATCTGGATGGGGGAAAAAATTGAAGGAAGCAAGACAGGAAGTTTTTGGTAACATTACAGGTCACTCTTACGGTCGCCCTTGAATATGGAACTTTGTCTTTGCATACATTTTATTACGCTGAACCTCTACACTGAGCCAATCCTCTGATTTTTCTTACTCCTTTGGGTCACCCGACGAAAGTCACGGTATCCATTGCATAATCATGTTTTGGTCCATGTCATGTTTTTGTTGTTGTGCTTCAGTGTTCAAGGGAAGTATCTGCCTCGAGAATCAACCATCACAAATTTCCAGTTTAAATATCTGTGTCAGTCCATGTTCATTTGATCCACCAATTTACATCTCTGTGTTCGTTTCATGTTGTTGATGGGGGATACATCAAGGTCCTCCTGCGATGATTCTATTCCTGTCGACTTCAACACATCATCTGGGAACTAGACTTAGAAACTAGTTAGTACCTTGGGATCTGCATGCCTCAATGGCAGGCCTCCTCACTTCCAACGATGATTTTACATCATTGACCCCTAATCGGGTGATTCCATGAATGTTTGACTTCAGCTGATCTATTCACATTTGCTGAAATGTACTAGGGTACCTTGGGGAATCATTGACATCAATGGTGATTTCCATCGCACTTGTTAACGGTTTACCTCATTGGTCGGTAATCAAGTGGTCTCTGCCATGTTCGACATCAGGACATCTATTCACATGGTTATATTCGTACCACATCAGGATTGGTAAAAATACCCTAGGTTGAGTGATCACTCTGGTATGTACTTTACCCAAGTTGCGACGGAATTTCTCTTGAACATTGACACATATACTGTCACATAGATCCACTTTGTATTTTTTCGTGGCTATGTCTTGTCATCTCATAGATCCACTGTGTATTTTTCATGGCTATGATTAGTTCATATCATGGAATTATAGATCCACATTGTATCTTGGGTGGATATACCTTCTAGTTAATACAATTATGGATCCGCTGTGTATTTTATGGCATCCATACCTTGGAAGTCTTTATCACCCAAGCATAGGTATGCCTGCCTTGGGTTTGAAACATATCATAATATTTGTTTGATGGTTGTGTGCATCTTCTACCAGGTTCTCCGAGTCCCTACCCTTGCTCGAAAAAGTATACAAAGTACTTCAGTCATCACGTCTTCTAACTTCGCACATTGGGAGGCAATTTATTACACACAAAAATTACTCACTCCAATGATGACCTATTGTCATCATTAACAGTGTCGCATTTTAGCCTTAAGTGTCGCAAGTGTCACAGACCTTATACAGTCATATTTCATATGTTGTGTCTCAAACGACATTAAAAGAACACTTAAGACACCTTCAAAGACTATTTTATGAAGGAGAAATAACTTGACAAAGAGTACAAAGCTTTTATTATGGAAAAAACCACTCAAAAGTAATTTTTGGAGGCTAGTGCTCTCCTACCCACTATCAAGTAGTGCCAACACTCCCTGCCCTCCTTTGGGGGAGAGTTGCAACACTCTGTGCCCCATTTTGAGGAAGCGTTGGCTTGTTTGAGGGAATCTTGGACTATTGAGGAAAATCAGGGATAAATCCCCCTCATCTATGGAGTTATTTGGATTTGAATCTGAGGTCAAGGTTGGATCTTAGGGAGGATCCACAACTGATGGAGAAATATCCTCAACCTATCCCAATAATCTCTAAGGTGGTTAGGCCTCTCCAAGCCTATATAAGGAGGCTTCTTCATGGTGAAAGAGAGAGACATTGAAGGCATCAAACTTATGATCTCATAAGGAATATAATCAGTGAAGCATAATCATTTTTCTTATGGATCATTTGAGAAAAGGGTTTGGACAAAGAGAGCTTGGTGAAGTTGTTGCCTGCATATACAGTTGTAAGAACTTTACTTTGTTTTCATTAATAAATATGTGGTTGTCCTATTTCCTTCAACATTATGTTTATTTACATGAATTTGTCTTTAATAGATAGATATGGTTTCAAGCTAATCATAGTAGAATAGGAAGCCAATTTTGTCTTTGGTTGGATTGCAAGACTTGTCGAGGAGCTTGGATATCGGAGCTCAAATCGGACTGGAACAAGGACAAACATCACAAAAAGGTATATCTTCTTCCTCTTCTCTATACAATAGTTTAGCCAAGTTTAAAGGCATGTCACTGATCAACGTTAGCACCTTTATGTATTTTTCTTAGGAGTCTAGAGCCCAAGAGGGGATTCACCTGTCTGCAGGGGAATTTCCCTGTAACAGTAGATCAGCCTTGGGATACGGCGTGCAGTCAATGGAACTCCCAAGCATGAGGATATCATCAGTTGACGTGGGATCAGAGGTATAGTTACCTGATCTTTTCTCTCTTTTCTTTCTTTACATTAGTTTTGGTATGTTTGGGGTAGTATAGAAAATTGATTTTCTTTTAGACGATTATTTGCTCTGTCTACATCTTGAACCCTGTTGTAGTTAAAGGGGGGGTTTTCTAGCTAGAAGAACTGGCGACCATACTAGGGAAGCCTCTAGGGTTTTTTAGGGGATTTTAGGTTGTTTGATTGGTTTGTTTTCCTTTCAAGTTTCTTTCGAATTTTCTGAGTCTTTCAAGGGATTCTGGTCACCTTCAGGTGCAATACCAGTTTTCCCTGCCCTATAAGACTGCCTGATCTTTTCTTTTTTTTGAAAGATATAGAGGTGTACATGCCCTATATTGAGTCAGATCGTGTAAATACACGCTTTTCTCAGTAAAAAACCCGCGTACATACACGCGCTTCTCAGTAAATAGCCCGCGTACATATGCAGGTTGTTGATGCAACAACTCACATCTTTGTTTCAAGAAGATGTTTGAAAAAGAGGGAGTTTTCCTCTTTCCTGATTGAATTTCATAGGGTTTTCTTGGATCATTCCAGAGTCTTTGTTTACAACCATAACCTAGGTATAGAGTTCAGTTTACTTTTTTTCTTGATTTTCTTGTGTTTACTTTTAAAAAAAGGTTTTAAGCAAGCTATTGAATTGTAAATATTCCTTCTTGGTTTCTTGATTGAATCCCTGCAATCCGTAGTGGGATAAAGGTATTTTCCAGTCTTGTTTCATTTTTCTTTTTATCCTTTTTTACTTTCTTTAAAAAAAGAAAAAAAATTATTTCGGTTTTTCTCTTTAAGGCAATTTAAAAAAAAAAAAAGATTTTTCTTTTAATTTTGGTAAAGTAGTTAGAGTTGGTTATTTGCAAAAAGGAAAAAGAGTATGTTTTTCAAGTTCTTTCTTGATTTCTTGAAACATAAGTAGCTTGTATTCAAGAGAAAGTAGGTTTTAGGTTTTCTTTACAAGATCTTGAAAAGTTAGTTAAGAAAATTTGTGTTTACAAAGAGTTAGTTACAAAGATTTGCTTTTAAAATTTGAAGTAATTTTGCTTTCAAGTGATTTAATTTTCTCCTCTTTTTAGTCTCTTATAACACCATTAGTTTCACCACCATACCTTATGAGTAAATCAATCCTTTAAAAAGAACGCTTAATCTAAAATAAACTAGACTTTTTACATTTGTAGGGTCAACCAACTAGTTTAGGGTTAGGGCCTTGAATTAGGTTGGAGAGGAAACTCTTCAAGGCCATTAAATCAAACATTGGAGTATGAGTTAGGGAGTGCTTAAGTACAGTGTCGTAAAAGTTATCCGGGACCCCCCTCTAACACAGGAGATAAACATGAGGTCGCATAAGGAAAGGCAATGCAGATAACTCCTCCAAAGCTGGACTTAATGTAGTGGGGAATGCATATTGAGGGTCTATATTGGGAGTAATACCGACTGCATTTTCTTACGAAGATTCTTGACCTCGAATCCGTTCAAGATCCTCTATTTTCTTCTGGACCATTTTATTTCAATACCCTTGGTAGGATTCATACTTGTTATCATGCTCATTGCGATCTGCCAAACTTTTGACTGTACCCGCATGGTGGTTGACTACGAGCTGGCAACTTAGTTTCCCATATTATAGGGACTTACATGGGTGAATGTGGGGGTATACCACGGTACCTAGGGTATACGTCGGTTCACGCTTCGTAGAGTATACCCAGAGGGTGATTCCATGTTTGACTTGCACTTACACCAGTTAGTTGCTCTAGTGTTGATTGGAGTAACTATCCTTCCTACTAGATAGTTGACTGCTTGATTTGTCTTTTAGGATATTTTTAGTGTGTGCTTGTTGAAATATTGTAACTAAAAAGAGCATTTTATTATTATTGATATATTATTCATTAGATCAATCCCCTTTTGTGGATTGATCATGTCAGGTATTGTAAATGACCAAATCCCCTTTTGCAGATTGGTCAAACCCTAATTGTAATAGGCAGAATGAGAAATCAGCCCCCAGATTAATTAAATGTGGTTATAACCACCCAGACTGAGAAGTCGGCCCTGCCAGTGAAAAGAAACTTCCATTCACATGTGCCAGATTGTATAAATAAGACAGGCTAGCACCTCATTTGGACACACACTCACTTGTTCATTAGAGTGCAAGTTTGGAGCTGCAGTTGGAGAAGAAAGAAGAGAGAGAGAGGTGCATTCTTGGGAGAGGAATTTTTGTATTGTTTGAGTTATCTCTTGGCATTGTATTGGCTATCTATATTAAGGAAGTTTTTGTTGGGTTTTCTCCCCCATGACGGTTTCCCAGGATAAATGATGTGTCTCTTGTGATTGTGTATTTCTCAGTGATCCTATCTATGCTATGGTTATCTATTAATTTGAAAAGAAATCTAATAATAGATTAAACCTTAACATGGTATCATATCTAATTTGAAGAGAGCATATTTCACAAGAAAAAGAGAAAAACATCACTATTGTTGTACATGAAAATTAGGTATTTTTATTGAAGAAGAATTTCAGCCCCAAAACCATCTAGAAAAGTGTGCCCTTCCTCAAGGATCACTTTGGCATCCTCAGTGCAAATTTTCAGTGTCTAGATCTCCTGAAAAGTGAAACCCTAGTTTTCACAAAGTACCAGAAGTACCAGAAGTACCGGAGTACTAGAAGTACCAGAAGTACCAGAGTACTAGAAGTACCAGAGTACGAGAAGTACCAAAAAACTAGAAGCACTAGTCCAGAAATCCTTTAATCAAGTTTCAAGGGGTAAAAGTTGGATTTCTTGAAATCTAAACACACCAGGCTACTTTCCTCAGCCAAGCACACCTCCTGGTAAGTTCAAAATTCAATTTTGAGCATTTTCATTTTTTTGGTCATTTTCCTAGCTCGAGGTAAAAGATGTCTGCAAGCACTAAGCTTGTTGACAAGATAGAAGGTGTGGAAAACTTTTGTCCCTGGAAGTATAGGATTGGACTCATTATTGAAGAGAATGACCTAGCAATATTCGTCAAAGAAGAAGTACCAGAACCCGATGATGCTGCAGATAAAAAAAAATACCAAAAGGACATTATTAGGGATAAAAGTATCATTGTGGATTCCATCAAAGATCACTTGATTCCTCAAGTGTCTTCAAAGAAGACTCCAAAATAAATGTTTGAAGACCTAACCATGTTATATGAAGGAAATAACATAACTCGGAAGATGAATCTAAGAACTTAACTCAAGAATAAAAGGATGCAGAAAGGAGGATCGATCCAGGAATATTTCTTCAGAATATCTCAATTCAAAGAATATATAGAAGCAATTGGAGATACTTTAGACAAAGATGAACTCATAATGACGGCCCTTAATGGTCTCACAAGACCATGGGATGCATTCATCCAAACTGTTTGTGCCAGAACGAAGAAACTAAAATTTGACAGTCTTTGGGAAGAATGTATTCAAGAAGAATCAAGAGTAGCTAACCGAGAAGCTTTACTACCAAGAGACGAAGATCAAGCCCTAGCTACTCATACTAAAGGAGGAAGAAAGAAGTCTTACTTCCAGAAAGAAACTCATAAAGAGTCTCACCCCCAAAACAAATTCATACATAAAGAATCTCAACCTAAGAGATTCGAGAAGAAAGGACAAAGAAAAGAAAGAGACTTCTCATATTACCAATGCTACCATTGTGACAAGATGGGAGATATTATGAGACATTTTCCATCTAGACGAGAAGAATACAAGAGGAAAAACAAGAGGCATCATGCCCATGCAGTTGAAGATGAAGATCCACCCACGAAGATGATAAAAGAACGAATTGAAGACTATGTCTTAATCTCGACCCTCTCAGGATCGGTATCACCTGGAGAGGACACTTGGCTCATTGAGTGGTGCTTCCAAGCACATGACAGGTCAAAGAGATATTCTCTCTTGCCTTTCAGAAAAGAATTTTTCTTAGAAAGTTACACTTGGGGATGATTATCAATATCCTATCAAGGGAGTAGGAGAATCAAACTACAAGCTTAACTTAGGGACTCCAATGAAGATGAAGGATGTACTCTATGTACCAGGTTTGACAAATAACCTAATCTCCATATCATATTTAGAAAAGAAAGGCTTCAGAATTTCCTTTATAGATGGAGAAGTTCTTATGTGGGCTAAAGGAAAAACCATGAAATAAGAAATCCTTATTGGAAAAGAAGAAGGTGGCTTGTATAAGCTAAAGGGTCACTCAGAAGCAGCCATGGCCAACGCAATTGAGAATCCATGTGAACTTTGGCATAGAATACTAGCCCACATCAACTACAAGGCATTACCTTTTGTATGCAAGATAGTCACAGGTCTACCAGAACTCAAGGTTGACCATGAAGGTGTGTGCAATGGATGTTCACAAGGGAAGAACATCAAGAACCCTTTTCCAAAGAGAGACAGTAAAGCAGAAGGAGTCTTAGAACTCATTCACTCAGATGTGTGTGGCCCAAGGCCAAAATTATCCATCAGTGGGTATGTATACTATGTATCTTTTATTGATGACTATTCTCGTAAAAACTAGGTTTAACTTTTGAAATCAAAAGATGAAGTGTTCAGTAAATTCAAGGAATTCAAAGCCTTGATAGAGAATATTTCTAAAAGAAAGATCAAGATACTCAGGTTAGATAATGGAGGAGAATACACCTCAAAAGAATTTGTAAGATTTTGTAAAGATGTCAGGATCAAGAGGGATCTCACCAATCCCTACAATCCTCAACAAAATGGTGTAGCAGAAAGAAAGAATAGAACTATAATGGAAGCAGTGAAGACCATGATTCATGATCAAGATCTTCCTATGTGCAGCAACAAAAAAAATAGTATATGTAAAAAACCAATTGTCCCATAGTGCACTTGGGTTCAAGACCCCTGAAGAACTGTTCTCCGAAAAGAAACTAGAAGTAAGTCATCTCAAGATATTTGGCTGCCTAGTATTTGTACATATTCCAAAAGAGAAGAGAACCAAGCTGGACCCTTTTGGAAAGAAGGGAATATTTGTTGGATACTGTGAGGTCTCCAAGGCCTTCAAAGTTTTTACACCAGGTCACCATCATATTGAGATCAGCAGGGATGTGACCTTTTATGAATATGCATCACTCAATAAATCAAGAAGATGTCATCTTGAAGAAGTATATGAAGAGGAACCTGTAGCTCCCAAAGTTGCAGAACTAGTAAGGGAAGTCATAGCTTCCCCTGATGAGGAAATTCTAGAATATCATGACATAGTAGAATTTCAAGAACCTCCCAAGATGACGATCTCCCATAAGATAAATCCTTCTTGGGCTAGGGATATTATTCAAGATGGAGAGAAGTATGGGGTTCCCGAAGGAACCACGAGACACATGAAGAGACCTAAGCCATTCTCTAGTTACATGGATTTGATGTGTGATCTCTTAGAGAAGGAGCCTACCTTCTTTGAAGAAGCCATTCAGAAGAAATAATGGGCAGATGCCATGACATAAGAATACCAATCCATCATAAAGAATGATGTATGGGAAATAGTTCCCAAACCGAAGAGCAAGGATGTGGTATCTTCCAGATGGCTTTTCAAAATAAAACATGTTGTTGATGGAAGTATTGAGAAGTACAAAGCAAGGTTTGTCGCTCATGGATTTTCTCAAAAGGAAGGCATTGACTATGAAGAGACATTTTCTCCTGTATCTAGATACACTTCGATCAGAACCATCATAGCCCTTGCAACTAATATGAAGTGGAATTTACACCAGATGGATGTAAAGATAGCTTTACTAAATGGTGTCATTGAATAAGAAGTGTATATAGAAAAACCTCAAGGATTTGAAGTTGACAACAAGAAGACTCATGTCTACAAGTTGAAGAAGTCTATGTACAGATTGAAGCAAGCTCCTAGAGCTTGGTATGGAAGGATAAATAGTTTCCTGACGAGCTTGGGCTTTACTAAGAGTAAATTTGATTCTAACCTCTACTTCAAGGTTATGAATTTTGAGTCGGTTATATTGTTGTTGTATGTGGATGACTTATTATTATCTAGAGAAGAAAATATCATCACTGAATGTAAGAAGAAGCTCGTTGCATAATTTGAGATGAAATACCTTGGCCTAATGCATTATTTCTTAGGTCTTGAGATATGGCAGAACCCAGAGAGGATCTTCCTTAACCAATGGAAGTATGCAGTTGAAAGACTGAAGAGATTTAACATGTAAGAGTGCAAGTCTGTGAATACACCCATGGAAACAAAGTTGTAGCTTCTAGTCGACACTTCGTCATAATTTATTGATGCCACATTGTATAGACAGATCATTGGATCGTTGATGTATCTGATGAACACCAGACCAGATATCTGTTTTGTTGTGAACACTTTCAATCAATTTCTGGTAGAACCCAGACATGTTCACCTACTTGTTCAAAACATGTGATGAGGTACCTTAAGGGTACATTAAATTGTGGTCTCATTTATGATGGAGACAATGACTTCACACTGAGTGGGTACATTGATTCAGATTGGGCTGGAAGTGTCTCTGACCGGAAGAGCACTTCAGGATGTTGTTTCAGTTTGGGGTCAGCCATGATCTCATGGCAGAGTAGGAAGAAATAAAGCATTTCTCTCAGCACAACGAAATCAAAATACATTGTTGCATGTTCTGCCAGTTGTGAAGCCATATGGCTTTGGAAGTTGTTGACAGGTCTATTCAACATAGAGATGGAAGCAACCATGATCCTATGTGATAACTAGAGATGCATAAAGATGACATAGAATCATGTATTTCATGACAAGTCAAAACACATAGAGATCCGATATCACTACATCTGTGACATGGTGTAGAGAGGAGCCATAAAGCTCCAATATGTTAGCACAGATGAATAGGTTGTTGATGTGTTCACCAAGCCTCTATCTCATGTAAAGTTTGAGCACTTTCGAGATATGCTTGGTATAGTACGAAAGGACCTCCCTTAAAAGGGGGAGTAGTGTTGTGTTGATGTTTCCAGCCTAGTGTTGTGATGCCATCCTCGTGCTGATGATATTCCATCCTCGTGTTGTGTTGATGTGCCAGCCTAGTGCTATGATGCCAACTTAATTGTTGTGATGATGTGCCAGCTTAATTGTTGTGATGATGTGCCATCTTAATTGTTGTGATGATGTGCCAGCTTAATTGTTGTGATGATGTGCCAGCTTAATGTTGTGGTGATGTGCCAGCCTCATGTTGTGATGATGTGCCAGCCTCATGCTGTGATGATGTGCCAGCTTCGTGCTGTGATGATGTGACCAACGTCGTGTTGTGATGATGATGCATTATTTTTATACTAATCCATGTTGATGCAGATGATGATGGAATTCCAGCTCTTTGTTGAGAATGATGATATTGATGATGAGAAAAAGCTCCGATGATTTATAGATATGCCAGTCAATGTTCAAAGATGTTGTTGATGATGTTGTCTTCTCTCTCGTCTGATGTTGTTGTAGAATACCCTTCTTGTTAAGGGGGAGTGCTGAAATATTGTAACTACAAAGAGTATTCTATTATTATTGATGTATTATTCATTAGATCAATCCCCTTTTGTGGATTGATCAGTTCAGGTATTGTAAATGACCAAATCCCCTTTTGCGGATTGGTCAAACCCTAATTGTAACAGGCATAATGAGAAGTCGGCCCCCAGATTAATGAAAGCTGGTTATAACCACCCAGAATGAGAAGTCGGCCCTGCCAGTGAAAATACACTTCCATTCACACCTTCTAGAATATATAAATAAGAGAGGCGAGCACCTCATTTGGACACACACTCACTTTTTCATTAGAGCGCAAGTTTGGAGCTATAGTTGGAGAAGAAAGAAGAGAGAGAGAGGTGCATTCTTGGGAGAGGACTTTCTGTATTGTTTGAGTTATCTCTTTCCATTGTATTGGCTATCTATATTAAGGAAGTTTTTGCTAGGTTTTCTCCCCCATGAGGGTTTCCTAGGATAAATGATGTGTCTCTTTTGATCGTTTATTTCGCAGTGATCCTATATATGCTATGGTTATCTAGTAGTTTAAAAAGAAACCTAATAATATTTTAAACCTTAACTGTGCTTGGTGTTTAAATACTAGTTAAGCCTTACTTTGTCGGTTGATCATTTCACAAGATGGAAGATTAACAACTTTGTTGATCACGAAGGCTTCAAGTCCTACTGTCGGTTACATTGGAGCCACCTTATCCACTGTTACAACGAAGACTTGACCAACAAGGGTCTTTCGAAGCGACCGGGCCACAGGAAATTGTGCCTAAGCCTACTCCATGAGGAGACTATTCGAATCCATAGGAACCTATTGTTTCTTACCTTAAGGCGGAAGCTCTTAGGCCATCCAACCGTTTGATTATTGACTTGTCAACACCGATATTGATTCATATCATCCATCCTGAGGTGACACCCTCTAAGGGCCAACTAGTCTTATAAGCAACAATGGAATTTGTTAGCACCAGAAGTCACTCCTAGATTGTGGTAGGAGTAAGCCTGATACCCATCAGTTTATATGTCACAATTTGTTTATAAAGGGTGATCGAAAGAGAACAGACTCAAAACAATATTGATTGAACTCAGGATCCTGGACCATGCTATGCATGAACAAGTGAGGTCTTAATTTAACTTCAGACAGTGAGTTGTAATAAGGGTGCGTAGGAGGAATACTTCGGTGAGAAAATGTAAAGGTTTGTTGTGAGCATCAAGCTCCAATATCCCAAAGAGGAAGAATTTAAACACAAGAAATTCTTGTATTCAAACTATAAGAACACTAAAAGAAATTGTAAGAGCGCTACAATTAAACATCTATCATAACACAGTCACAATGATTCATGTGAATAAGTCAATCATGAACTCTTTCAGTATTAGATGGAAACAAGATGGAGTAAGGAAGTTGTCTTTCATTAATCAGGAAGTTTTATCGACATATACATAACCAAGGAAACCGGTGGTTCATCCAAACATTAACATAGGAAGCTTAGCTCTACCATCGATACTTACAAAAATGGCAAAAATGCCTACATATACTCAAAGAAAAACAATAGCAGCGGGTTTGAGACACTGCATTGAAGGCATTGCGTCTGTATGTTTACTGGAAGACTGCGCATGTAGTTTATGTACAATCGTGCACTTCAGTCAGACGCAATCATGTTCTAGAATAGGCCTCAAGGAGTTGACAAGATGACAGTCCCTTTCTAGACCTTCCATTTATGGTGGAGACAACGTTCAACTGCCACCACCTACTACAATAACTGCTTTCTCGGGATCAGAATTGGCATGAATCAAACCTGGCACCTAGAGGACACGGGGGCCACTTTCTACCTTCTAGAACTAAGTTGAACCTTCGTAGAGGGGCTTGGTAATGCTCGGTAATCGGTTGTGAACAAGGCCCTGGCGAGGTGATGGTGAGAGAAAATTGGACAAAGGTGGCTAGGTGAAGCGGACACTGAGGTTAGGACATCAGGCGATGAGGTGAAGTGTCATGAAGAGGTGACGAGGAGGCCGTAGTGTGATGGGTTGGCGAGTGGGAACACAACATAGGTGGACGTGGCATGGAGAAAAGGTGGTATAGGTATCGGTAAAGGAGAGGGAAAAAGGGAATAAGGTGGGCCAGGATGGCGCTGAGTGGGAAACAAGTGTGAGGGGGCAGGAGGAAAAATGGGAGCAGGAGATGTGACAGGGGGAAGGAGAGAGGTTGGGTGGAAGACACATGTCAAAAGGAGGTGAAGGCGATAACATAGGCAGTAAGTGGTTTTAGGTGGGAAGGGGTATGACATCACGAGAGGGTGCCACGATAGCAGGGGGCCCACATTCAAAACCGCCTCATTATGGACCCCCCCCCCCTCCATTAAAGGCAAAATGGCGGGGGGGTCTAGAATGGAACCTTGACCGAAGATCTAGGCGCANTGGGGAGGGTCTGGAATTGGACCTCGTCCATAGATCTAAGCGTGTGACTCTCAACTGCTTAGATCCACGCGCCTTTTAAACAAGTGCGATCGATCCCAAACTTAGGAGAGGTGGGTTTTGACCCATTTCTTCGCATTTTTCCACCCCAGGGCCAAATCCAAAGGAAAAACTCCCCCTTGCAAGAATATGTGCCAACATTAGGCTCCATGGGGGATAGAGTTGTCCCTACGATGCTCTAAGAACTCTTTTGCAACTTCAATGCCTTGTTGTTGGGCTATGGAGTCGAGCTCAAAACATCCTACTGAAAATACTAGCCAAAAAGCAAAAGAAAAAGAAAATCAACATGCATGCTCAAAAGAGCTTATTTATGTATAGTCCTAAACTAATAAAACTTTCCACGTGGGGCTAGGTGAAAGAAAACTTCCACCATAGCCAATCAAGTAACTTCCTGAATGGAAGCTCCTTCATTCTTTCGATGGTCACTAGCAGATGGTGTAATCATGATAGCAAAATGGTTACACTCTTCAACTCCTTCTCACAGGCTGAAGTTTAGACGAAATAGGGCGGCTCCAAGTTGTGAAGGAAATACAACTCCATGTATTCCTTCACAGGCTCATAGGACCAGTGGAAAACTCCATAAAATTGGTGACAGGCAGCCTCCTCTGCTACACAGTTGTTCACGCGTGGCTGAATATCTCCGGTAGGCCCAGGAGGGTGAGAGGCTGTTGTAGGATGACTAATCTCAGGTGGTGGATGCTCATAGTCAAGCTCTGGACAAGAGTAAAACTGCTCCTCCTGCTACTCCTTTGGTTCTTTCTCCTCTTCTTCTTGGCTCTCCCCGGGGTTAGATTCATATTCATCATAAACAGGACCCACGAGAAAACTCTTATCTTCAAACTGTTGCTTGGTGACCTCTGTGCAGGCTGTAAACTGCATCCCTTTCTGGTCCTCTTCTTGCTCTTCATAACTCTCCTAGGGATCAGATCCATAATCATCATAAACAGGATGATTGGGAAAGATCTGCTCCTCAATCCATTACTCAGTGGTTTCTGTAGGCCCGGGATAGCCAATTTATTCATAATAATAAGGCTTTGCTACATGCTCTTGGGAATCCTGCACGTCTAGCTCAGAATCTGATGCATAGCTATCATACATAGGCTAGATTCCCTTTATGATGTCAAAATATGATGAAAGGCTCTGTTGCTCATCCTCTGAATAATCGTCAAAGTTGAAGGCAGTAGAGGCATTAGGAGCGAAATACAGGGCCTCGGTAGCCATGGAATCTCCCTTATTGTCCTCAGAAGGGTTGGAAAGATCCTTTGTCTCGAGGGTAGAAAAATCCCTTTCTGCACTTTCTTCACTAGGGTAGCAAATACAGATTTCCTCTAAGGCAGATGGACAAGGAAGAGAAATACTGATTTTGTATCCAAGCCACATCCATCATCCTCACAACAGTTATGAAAAAATAAATCAGAGGGATAATACCTTTGACAGTGATCGTTGAAAACTGCATGAAATTGCTCTAGAGAGGAAATGCTACCAGGGGGCAGGGAGTAAAACCAATTGCGAACGGCTCCTTCCAATGAGAACCTGAACATCTTCATCAAGACATCCTGGTGAACAAAGTTGTGCTCAAGCATACATATATGAAAATTAAGCAGATGCTCACCTGGATGATTGTGTTGGCTTCCCATGAATATTGGAAGATAATCACCCCACTCATTTATAGTAGGGAGAATATTAGGTAAACTAGGAACAACAGAAAAGTCAAAAGGAGAAAACCACCGAGCCAAGATTTTTTTCATCTCAAGCTAGTGGAGTCGTCGATCGGTCCTTTAATCATGGAATCGACAGGTGAAAGATGCACAACTTTGAATGTGTCTGGTCTTTTTTCACCATTAAAGGCCAGATCCTAACATTATGTCTTCCCTGGAAACTTCTCAGGCTAAGAAAGTAGCTTTTGAAACCTTCTCAAAAAATCTCCTCTAGGTTAGCTTTCAGGTGTGCTAAAGTAGACACAACTAAAATAGTGAAGTGGAAACGTGGAGTCGCCACAGTGGAGTCACCAGGTGCACAGTAGCAATCTTGGAGGGCTCTGATACCTGATGCACCTTCATAATTAGAGGCTCAATGTCGTTCAATCCCGGGAAAAATATTCAACCTCGTCCCCGGCAACGGCGCCAGAAATGTTAGCACCAGAAGTCACTCCTAGATTGCGGCAGGAGTAAGCCTAATACCCATCAATTTATATGTCACAGTTTGTTTATAAAGGGTGATCGAAAGAGAACAGACTCATAACAATATCATTTGAACTCAGGATCCTGGACCGGGCTATGCATGAATAGGTGAGGTCTTAATTTAACTTCAGACAGTAAGCTGTAATAAGGGTGAGTAGGAGGAAGACTTTGATGAGAAAATGTAAAGGTCTGTTGTGAGAATCAAGCTCCAATATCCCAAAGAGGAAGAATTTAAACACAAGAACTTCTTGTATTCAAACTATAAGAACACTAAAAGAAATCGTAAGAGCGTTACAATTAAACATCTATCATAACACAGTCACAATGATTCATGTGAACCAGTCAATCATGAACTCTTTCAGTATTAGATGGAAACAAGATGGAGTAAGGAAGTTGTCTATCATTAAAAAAGAAGTCTCACCGACATATACATAACCAGGGAAACTAGTGCTTCATCCAAACATTACAATAGGGAGCTTATCTCTACCATAGATACTTACAAAAATGGAAAAAATGTCTACATATACTCAAAGCAAAACAAAACCAGCAGGTTCGAGACACTGCATTGAAGGCATTACGTCTACATGTTTACTGGAAGACTACGCATGCAGTTTCTGGACAATCGTGCACTTCAATCAGACGCAACCATGTTCCAGAACGGGCCTACAAGGAGTTGACAAGATGACAATCCCTTTCTGGACCTTCCATTTATGGTGGAGATGACGTTCAACCGCCACCACCTACTACAATAAATGCTTTCTTGGGATCAGAACTAGCATGAGTCAAACCTGGCACCTAGAGGACATGGGGGCCACTTTCTACCTTCTATAAATGAGTTGGACCTTCACGGAGGGACTCGGCAGTTGATTGTGAACGAGGCCCTGGCAAGGTGATGGCACGGGAAAATTGGACAAAGGTGGCCAGGTGGAGGGGACACCGAGGATGGGACATCGGGCAATGAGGTGAAGTGTCATGAAGAGGTGACAAGGAGGTCACAGTGTGATGGGTCAGCGAGTGGGGACACAACACAGGTGGAGGTGGCGTGGAGAAAAGCAGGTACAGGTGTTGGGAAAGGAGAGGGAAAAAAGGAATAACGTGGGCCAGGATGGCGCTGAGTGGGAAACAAGTGTGAGGGGAGGGAGGAGGAATGGGAGCAGGAAATGTGACAGGGGGAAGGAGAGAGGCTGGGTGGAAGACACATGTCAGAAGGAGGTGAAGGCGGTAATGGAGGAAGTAAGTGGTTTTAGGTGGGAGGGGGTCTGACATCACGAAATGGCACCATGATAGCAGGGTCCCGCATTCAAAACTACCTCAATCTGGACCCCACCCCCATTAAAGGCAGAATGACATAGGGGGTCCAGAATGGAACCTCGACTGAAGATCTAGGCACACTGATTTTGGATACTAATATATACTCATTGTTTAGCACTCATTCCGGACCCTAACACCGATTGCTCCAGATCGGTGNCCCCCCCCCCCCTCCATTAAAAGCATAACGACAAGGGGGGGTGGGTCCAGAATTGGACCTCGTCCGTAGATCTGAGCACGCGGCTCTTAGCCGATCAAATCCATATGCCTTTTAAACAAGTGTGCTCGATCCCAAACTTAGTAGAGGTGGGTTTTGACCCATTTCTTTGCACTTTTCCACCCCAGGGCCAAATCAAAAGGAAAAACTCCCCCTTCCAAGAATATTTGCCAATAGAAGAAAATGTTTCTACTTCATCCGGGAGTCCTCATACTCTCATTACGACTACTATCGCAGGGGGCATTCTACCTCCTCTCCCACTTTTTCTAGTCCGGACCACAGTGGTCTTGACTCCCTCTACTTCGGTAAGTGGTCTAATACTGTCATTTGCGGCGACCACTGCTCCGTTTACTCAGAGTGTGACGGGACCTCCATTCTCATATGGGATTCTCGGCTTTGATTCGAACTCGGTTCTTACCTACTCCACCTTACATACCATGGGTATGGGGGCAAGGAGCTCAAAGGATCACGTGCAAGGGTCAATCGGGGGTGCTTCAGTCCCCTTTAATGCTATCCCTTACGATGGGGGTCATATACCTCCTCCGTCCCCCTCGCTTGATGGTGCTTTCCAGCAACCAATCGGGCCAATGCTAATTATAGCTTGTTTAGAGTGGGCAGTTTAGGACCTTCCTCTTACACAATGTCGGTGGGATCTATTTCATTCTCTTTATCCAGCGTGTTTGGGAATAACTCTTTTTCTTTGACTGTAGTCTCGGTTGGGGGTAACCCCAGTCTTTGGCAACAGAACCCCGTGCAGGGTACTATTCCTTTAGGGTTATTTTCCAGCAATGACTGGAGTTTTCTCCACTCAGGGTCTTTGGAATCCTTGGTAGGGATCAACTCCCTCACAATGGATGTCGGTTGGGGGAAACCCCTTCCATGCTCAATGGAACCCCAGGCAGGGCTCCATACCTATGCCCATTGGATCGGTTGGCAGCATCCCCTTCCAAAATCATTAGAACACAATGCAGGGAGCAATCTCTGCACAATATATGTCATCCAATTATGGGAGTAAGCTGACGATACCCCAACAGACACAATTTTCATATGTTGGTCAAGGTCACAGTTTCTACCAAAAACCTGGCCAATAGTCCAACTTTTCCTGGCAACCTGGTGCCAGTCAAACTCCAGGACCCTCTTTCCCTGTACATAGTACTCAACCTAAACTAYCATTTCTGGCAATGCTACATCTACTAGACTTGTCAAGATTACTCAATGACCCAATTTTTCATGATCTACGTTGGCCCCCCCATGCCGACTAAGTTGCCCTTAGATATTCTGAAATTTGAAGGCAAGCCTGGAGAAGATCCAGGTGATCACGTGACAACTTTCCATTTATGGTGCTCATCAAAATCACTGCGAGACGACTCTTTCTAGTTGCACCATTTTCAATGCACTCTTATTTGGGGTGTCGTGAAATGGTATATTGAGCTCAACCACTCGAGGTACTCTTACTTCAACGACTTGGTGATGGTCTACTTGAACCATTTCCAGTTTCCCTTGAGATACAATGATGGCACCGAATTTCTGGCCAACTTTGAGGAAACCAAGGCCAACCATATCTCTGATCATATCCTAGAATTGTGGCGTCGAAAAAGAATGATTAACGTCAAAGTCCCTCCTGCTTTCTTGCTTGAGTGGTTCCTGAAGTCTTTGGTCCCATGCATATCCAAGGACATAGCAAATTATGGAGTGTTTTTAGAAGAGGAGGAGATAATGAGAGCATAATAGCTTGAGCTGATCTACTCTCAGTCCGGCATGCTCTATAAGATTTTTCCAGATGCATCGTAGTCTATCCTCGATAAGGCCAAGAAAAAGTCTAGACCCCATGCCAATGGTATTGTGGGATCAACGCAAGGTAAGTCCACTGATTTGTTGTCAAATCAATTGCAACAAGTGTCGATACAACAGGTTGTGGCCATCCATACCTCGATTTCATTTGTTCCCCCTACCCAAACGTTGGATGTACATAGTGTGTAGTCGACGAACCCTAAGGTCAACTACTAGCCTGAGGGAAGGAAGAAACAATGGAACAAGAAGGATAAAGGGGACAAAAAGGCTACCAACAATGTTGGCGGGGGGAAAACGGAGAAGAGGAAGTTGAAGTATCTATGTAGCCTTTGCACGGAGGACCACCCCACTCATATGTGCCCTCAATTTGCAAAATCTCAAAAGCTATTGGTGTAACAACAACCTGTTGTGTTGATGAACCCATTTCCACATGGGTAAAACATGGCTCAAGCTTCATCATCCTCGAGCATGGAAGGGGAAAATCAAGGACCCCCTGTGACTACCAGTAATAACCCGAACATGAATATTTACATGATCAATGTCGAGGCTAATATAGCAACCTGGGCCTGAGATTACAAAATTATGGAATCTATCAAAAAGGGAAAAGAAGCCACGAACCCGTTGTAACACACCCACGACGGGGCATAAAATTTTTGCTTTTCTTAAAGGACAGATTCTCCATTCATGGTTTCTAATTTGGAAAGTTGGGGAACCAGTCCAACCTCTTAGTCAAGGATCTACGATTTTGAAGCCAAATGACTCTCTGAGACCCCGCTGGTCTTGCTCTGTAATTAAACACAGACCCTTTCGACTTCTGGGTTCAGGTCTAATGGTACCCGTGACCTTCCCTTTGCGCTTGGGGAATCTCTGAGTTTGGTAGCTAGCCCCTTTTCTGATAAGCCCCTCCTTGATGTGACATTGGGTGATAAACTCATGCAAACACACAATTATGGGTGCAACCAAAGGGGGTTTGAAACCAAAATATCTTTTGACCCACAATTCTCCTTGAGCCTCCATGTGTCCTTTCTTCAAAACTGTGGTTTTAATTGTGGCCCACCCTCGACTTTTTAAATTTCATGCATCTCCAATCCCCGCAATGCTACGGGAACGTCGATATCAAATTATTCATGGTGCCTCTAAACTAACAGCTCAGATCTATCCCTTTCAAAGTTGTGGATTAGATCTGACCTCTTTCAAATCAACAACTGTGATTTGTTTTGGAATTATGGACTTCGGAATTCTCAAGTCTCAAAATTTCCTTTCTTTTGTACGTCAATATTATGGAGTCGATGATTTGCGGACACTTGTCCTTCTCAATCAATGGCTCTACCTCTACTTCGGGGGTTTGACCTTTCAACTAGATCAATGGTCCTATGGCCTTTTTCTCAATCAATGGTCTATATTTCCTTCGGGTCTCCAGACTTTTGAGATCTCAAATCTCAAAATTCACTTCCCCTCGAAGTAAGCGGATTCATGTCACCTGTCCACTTGAATCAGATGGTTGAGGCTTGCTTTAGGTCTTTACCCCAAATCTACAGATTTATGCCACTTGTTCTCTTAAACTGATGACTATGAATTACTTCGATACTTTACTAGGAATCCACCGATCTATGCCACGTCTCTTCTAGATCAGACGGTCCAGATTCACCTCGGATGATCCGACGCTTAAGATTTACTTTGGACGATATGACGACTAAGATCTAATTTGGATGATCGTACGGTTGAGATTTACTTCGGCTCTCTGGACTTCAGGAGTCTCAAATATCAACTGAAAACTCTTGAACAGATTTCTTCAGAGTCCACAATCCATTGCCAAGCGTCCCTCTGGATCTGGTGGTCCAGATTCACTTTGGGTCTTTAGGGTTTGGGAATCTCAATTCTCAACTGAAACCCCAGTGCGATTCACCCAGAGATAGTGATCTATTAGCACGTGTTCTCTCTAAATCAACGACCCTTGTCTCCTTAGGGACTTCAGCCTTCAGAGATCTCATATCTCAATTTTCCTCACTCTTTGTTTCTCTCGAAACGGTTTTACCTAGACTTGATGATCTGATGATATGTGTCCTCTCATAGATCGATGGTTCCTGGTTGCTTCAAATGTTCAGGCTTTGGTGATTTCAAACTCTTCTCCTTCACATTCTCCCAGAGTGCTTCCACTCGGAGTTCACGATCTGTCGCCATGTGCCCTTCTAGATCTACGATCCAGATTCTCTTCGGCCTTCCAGCTCTTTGTCTTTCGAGGCTTTGGGAGTTTGTCTCACTCCTCACTTGGAAACCTCTGAAGTATTTTTCCTCGAAGTCTTTGATCTATCGACATGTATCTCCTGCCGACCAACGGACAACATATACTTTGTGGCCGGCAGGATATACTTTGGCTCTTCAGCTTTCGGGAGTTTCAAGCTTCTATGCACTAGTTTCCTTCCAAAGTGCGTTCATCCGGAGACTCCGATATATCTACACATACCCCTCCTGACAATAAACGGCTAGGACCTACTTTGGGTCTTTACTCGGAGTCCACAGACTTACACCACCTATCCTTTGGATCCAACGACTGATGTTTACTTCTCTCTTCGGATTTTAGGAGTCTCAAATCTCTACTGAAACCTCTCGAAGCGATTATCCAAAGATTACAATATGCTGACATGCGTCTCATGGCAAGGAATGGTCAATATATCCTTCTTGTGACAATGAACGGTCCCAAACTACTTCGGGACTTTGGTAAGTATACTCTCATGTGTGTGCGAAGCACTAAGGCTCAAGCACCTTGCTTTGATTAGGCAGTTATTTGTCCTTTGCACTGTGATCCAACAGCCACTGTCGCTCATCCTCCTGAGCTTTTGATCTCTTCCGAATTAGAATATTTATAAGGGTTCACAGGCCTCAACCCTTTCCCCTCCTACGAGTCCGTCTCTTGGACTTCATCTGCACGCCTAAAAGTGTTATCTCTTTTGAGCTTGATCTCTTTGAGGATTTCGATTTCCCACACACTCCTTCCATTTCAGGGATCTCGTCAAAATCATATCGAAGGTCGACGGTGATCGATGGCTCATAGTAATTGTGGGGCCCCAACACGCATGCTCTTTATCAGAGAGCTCAACCTCCACAATATGGAAAGTGTTCTCCCAACCTGGTCTAATCGGAGTCGTTGATCTTCCAACTTGATGAGATCAACCATGTTAGTGAATTGTGTGTCATGAACTAGCGAGTCCACTACTTTTACCTTCGCTGTCTGTAATGATTCCTCACCCTCGATCTCCATTCATAGATCAACGGTTCACAGTGGTTGCGGGGTCCCACATCCACAATATGAGAAGTGATCGCTTGACTATAGTCTAATCCTATTCATTGATATTCCATCCCCAACGAGATTAACGAGGTGGGTTGATTATAGGTCGTGAAATAGCAGGTCCTCTAAATTCACCTTCGCACTTCATAATGATTCCTAGTCGTCGATTAAATCAAGTGGCTGGTGTTTGATTCGGTAACTTCGGTGAGTATTTTAGTCTATATAACAACTGGGATGGCCTCTCCTCCCGTTAAATGGCTCACATCCATCTCCGTTGTTAGATTCTTAAGTCATGGGTAGTTCTGGTGACTTGACTATCGTCTACCTCCTAGATCTGATGGTTAGGATGGTTCCTGGGAATCCTTGGGTCTAAGGCTCAGAGTTAACTTCGGGACTTCATGACTTTGAGGATTTTACCTCCCTTACAATGAACTTTCTCAGTTCATCGAACTCATGAAGTCTGAATGACTCCAAGGGTTAACTCCCACACTCTTTCCCATATCCAATGGTCAAAACAGACCATGGCTTCTTCCGAACAGATTTCATTTATTCGTATTCCAAACAAGGGAACCTTCCCTTTTGATACTTCAGCCTCGCTACTCTTCCTGAGATTTTTTAGCTCTGAAAGGCTTAATATCTTTCCTCTCTTTATCTTGAACTTAACGCTTGGAATAATCCTTTCGCGCACCCCTTACTCTCATTCCTCAACTCTATAACTTAAGTGGTTCTTGGTCTTTGCCTTCCTTGCAGAGAGCCTATGCATACGTGCACTATATCTCCTGATCTTTAATAGACTCCATCCTCCAAGGGACTCAGAACGACTAGGAGTGTCAACATGCGTACATGAAACTGTGCCCAAGGTCGATGAACTCAGAGTTTGTGGATATAGCTTAAGCCACCACAGGGCACAAGAATTTACGAATACAAAACATGTCCAATCCATACTTTCTTAAATACACAATTTAAACAAGAATAAACAGATACAGTATAACCATTAAGCAAACATACACATCCCTGGGTCATTTATAGTATATCCCATTTCATTACATAATTACAGTTTAATTTCATAGGGTATGAGAATACTTATCTATTACAAGTTGCATCCAACCAACTGACTGTGGGTGTGCACCTTTTCACCCAACCATAGGCTTATAGGCATTCATTCTTAGCACTTTGGCCACCCTCATGCCAAGCCATGATATCACTAGGGAATTTATGCCATCTCTCAAAGAAACTCTTTCTGTCACAGCAACCCTGCGAGGTTTATCATATGCTTCCTCAACATCAAGCTCGTGTCTGGGTCCTTCAGGACATTTTCTCAGCACTTCCTTTGGGTTCACACATCTCCCTTATGAGCTTATTCTCTCGTCCTCGTGTCTCCTCTCTTGCTGTCTCTGTATGTATCTTACCTTCCCTCCTCTGGAAGGTTTTTGACATGTCTTGTTCCTTCTGTCAGAAGGAAGATCGGGTCTGCAGGTCTCTATGGTACTTCGAGCTAACATCCTATAGCTATACCATGCTTCCATTCATGGGGGTGGTTGATGATTCAACCATTGTTCCTTTCTTTATTAACTGATTTCTTTCCTCTAGAGATATCATGGCTCATACTTCAAGGCTTCACCCCCCAACAGTCAGTTATGGGAAGTTTAAAAATAATACCTTTACATTGTCCACATGCCTTAGCATGGTAATCTTATTTTATGATTAATTACAAGCTGGGGGAAATAGGGGTGTTACAATTCCCTCCCCCTTAAAGGAACATCGTCCTCGGTGTTCTTTCTCAAAAACACCTATCATGCCTTTCTCATTCAGTTGTTTTAGAAATCTTGATCCTTCTTCCTCGGTCAGGTCCTTTTTCAAAAATTTAATCTTGGTCACCTTCTTTCAATAATTCTTGGACAACAAGCACGTTAATCATAGTCTTATGTGAAAACATTGCATAAAATTTCTAGGAAAATTTCATAATCTTAGCACAATAATTATCTGCGCAGTTTGTGTATTTGTATCCACATGGTTGTTTTGTTATCCAGGCTCATTGTTTTTCCTTGACATCCCCATTGTGTGCATGATTCCCATCAATAGTTTTCAAGAAATATCAAGGTTTCATATTCCTTGCGATCACTCACCCTCTAGGCCTAGGCTCACACATTCCCTTCTCTGTCATATAGTCCCTCGGGTGATCCATCTTGCCTTGCCAAGGTTTTTTTGCATAGGAAGAACTACTCATCATGTGCATGATCCCAATAGTTTACAATAACTATCATGGTATCCTCTTCCTTTTGGTCACTCACCCTCTAGGCCCAGGCTCAGGCATCCTCTTCTCAGCTATACAGTCCCTCGGGTGATCCATCTTGCCTTGCCAAGGTTTTCTCACACAGAAATAATTCCAGATACTCTATCGAGTCTTACAGTCGAGGCGTCCCTTAGAATTTCTCTATTGAGGCATCCCTTCAGCTTGTGTTACCTCAAAACAACATATTCTAGGTGATCATGGCTTACCACGGGGTTCTCATGGCTTAGCAGTAGCCATTTTTCATGCTTTTATAGCTTGACAGCCTTCCAGCTCAGCTAAAGTTAGGGATGAAGGTTACTCTCCTTCTCCTAGCACTGTAATAGATAGGGATGAAGGTTACTCTCCTTCTCTCGACATCGTAATAGATAGGAATGAAGGTTACTCTCATTCTCACGACACCGTAATAGATAGGGGTGAAGGTTACTCTCCTTCTCCCGGTACCATAATAGATAGGGATGAAGGTTACTCTCCTTCTCCCGGTACCATAATAGATAGGGACGAAGGTTACTCTCCTTCTCCCGGTACCATAATAGATAGGGACGAAGGTTACTCTCCTTCTCCTGGAAATTCATTCTTTACACAGCCAAACAAACTGTTAGTCTCTATTTCATGCGATCGGATTATACTCTTTCCCACAATTCTCCCTCAAACCCGAGAGCTCAGTTTCACATCTCTTCTCTCTTCGCAGATCTTTGCCTTTTTACCTGTATCACATATATACAGAAATTCATGAGACATCATAAATTTTAAATTTAAAAAAAAATTCTTGTAAATCTGTCACCCACAAATTTCTAAATTCCACATTTTGTTCTCATATTTGTTTCGCACAGGAACCGGTTTCATAATTATGGGAATTTTCTTCCCATAGCGGTTTGGCTCAATAGGAAATTGGTCTTCCTTGTGGTTTACAATGTGCCATATTCAAGACTCCTTTGCTTCATGCACTTTCAACATTCATTACAGTTTGGCTCAGTAGGCAGTTGATCTTCCTTATGGGCTTACAATATTGCCATATCCAAGACCCATTTCCTCCTGCAATTTCAACATTCCTCAGCCAAACAAATTGTTAGTTTTCATTCACATTACCACTTCAAAGTCAAGAATACTAACAGTCCAAGTCATTTTCATCTATTCAAGGATACCAAGCAAAAGGATACATCATCCCTTACCTATGCATCATTTCAGCCTACCAAATTTTTCAAAATGTAATTCAGATATCAATTGATTTTAATGAATGCGTCAACATTCGTGGCCACATTCATACCCAATGCACCCTTGCATTGATTTTAAGTTTCCCATACTTTTCGACAAGTACTTTTCCATGGTGTGTTGGATTTTAGCCAAGCTTTCTACCATATGTCTTATTTATTCTCATTCATTGTTGCAGCTGGACTATGCTCGTGGCTACAGGATGATCATGATCCCAATTCAATACATATGAAACTACAAGTTTCACATGAATTCCTTTAAGAATTCCTCCTTCATTAATAACCAGGGTGCCAACACTCATGGCCACCGAAATTAGGTTTTCTCTAACAACTATACAATATAAGTAGAAATGTTGGAAGGTCCTCCTTCCTCAATGGGAAATCCATTGTCTCTCCTTTATGAAAAAATACATTTCCTAGAAGCAATTCCATGCAATGTGCTATCTATGAGCACTTTTGTTTCCAATCATTCCTTGATTGGTCCATGTATTCATGACATATCAGTTCATGAATTCTTCCAAGGATTACAATCAGTCTCTACTACCAGAGGTTCACACCTCCATCATTTAGGTTCTCCTTCCTGAATCATACCCTACTTGGGTATCCAAGGCATACAACTTCCTTTCAACGTTCCATACATAACATTAAGACCGTAAAACATTTCATAAGGGATTCTTACCCAATCCTTTTGTACCTTGTGCCACATAGGCATGAACAATTTTTTATACTAGTTTTGGTTGTCAGCACCCCCTCTGATATTATCCCATCAGTGGTGCTCCATGGGGACTTTTAAAGTCCCTTCAACAATATTTCAACAATAACCTTCTCATAGTCATCCTCTGATTGAGGTTGTTCATTATTGGCAACTATCTTTCTCAATAGTTCTAATCTATTTCTTTCTACACATGACATATGTCATAAACACATTAGTCATCATGTAAATTAAAAATGCAAGTACCATAGCATTTAAATTAATAAAACATTTTCAGATATGTCCTAGCATATATGTATGCACTTCATCACATTATCCTTAATGTTTTCATGAGTTCAATACAGACAATTCTCAATTGTTTCTGTAGTAATACAATCCTCATCACTATGGTGTCAAAACATTTACTTTCATCAGTGTACTAGCTTTCTCATCCCAGAGAAAAAACATAATACACAACAAGAAAAGAATTAAGGGCTATTCCCTTATTCAAATTCTTTCTACATCACCTGGGACTTCTCAGTCTAATTGAGTTATTTCTAAGGCCTCACTATCTTTTCTCTGCTTTTGCAATTTACTCCCTGTTGGGATCTTCCTTCTCTTTTCCTTGAGCCACCTTGGTTAGGCCTCACCCTAACCCTTTTTGGAATACATCAACATGCTTTAATAGAAAACTTTTTTTTTGTTCATAACGGATCATGAACCTGTGCATCCTGCATATTACCATTCGGTTATCAGAATGGTCAATATTCATTTATTAGTCCTCTATTCATTACATGATGTTTTTCAAAATGTAATCCAGGATTCTGGTATATATATATATATAATCTTGTGGCTCACTGCTTAATTCTTAGTAGTCATTAAGGTTGTGACTTTGTTTTCCTGACAGAGTCTTCACACAATTCCTCCACAGGGAACTCCTTCAGCATGAAACTTCCTTATTGCATATCCATCACTATATTTGATGGCCTCAACCTCGAGTTAGCTTCAGCAATTTACCAAATATCCCATAAGGAATATAAACATGCATCTTTGTCATGTACCCAAATTATGTGTCCATACATATTCTGGTTTTGTTAACTTACATCATACTTGTGCACCACTTGCATTTTTAATATCATTCATACCTAACTGGTATTAATATCAGTCTTCATATTAGGAAGCTCCATAATGCATTAACCCATGCACTCAAGCATGATTAAACATAGATAAGTATTCATCATGATATCTTATTGCTTGCACTTTTTCCATGTCATTCACACACATGGACATATCCGACTTCTATATCCTTTTCCCAAGGATCTTCCAATCATCTTTATGATCATGTATAGACATTCGTGTATAATTAGGTGCATATATTGCATTGTTTTACCTCATGCATTCACTTGATAGTTTAATTTCATCATTAGTGTTAATTAGTTTGAGATTTCAGTCACTTACAGGACTAATCTCACAGTCATATCTCATATTGATGTTGCTTTTTCTCAAGGCAATAACCAACCAGGGTCACTTTCCTCTTTATGTGACAACTTCTAGTAAGAAAACCTTTTTGCCTCAGTGTCCATAAGGTTTTACCCATCTCACTTTTCTCTGGTCATGAGGAGTTATATACTTTGATTTTAATATAGAGAAGTAACTATAACTGTCAGGGATCCTACCTGATCCTATAAGATTCCTTTAATACCATAAAGGTATTAACCATTATATATTCTACCATCATCAGTGCCTGAAGTTCAAACTGCCAATGCTTAGAAGTAGTGTTACGAACTGTAGAAATTTCGATACAAATTAATGTATTCCTGCGATTCTCCTGATCTAACAATTTCTGCTACTATTAAATACATAATCGCTTCTACTATTATTCTTGCGGATTAAATTAAACCACGATCACAACCATAAGCACAAAGTGAAATATCAATAACACACAACACAGCAGTTTTACCGGGAAAGCGTAAAGCTAAAACCCCACTATCATATATTATGTATATCATGAATCATGAAACAATCTCATACAAAACTCTAATCCAAGAGCTCTCAGTACAATACAATCGTCTCACACTGTCATACACAAATTAGCAAATACATGTGCTAATTTCCATGTCCAGACAACCTACCTCCTTTGCACAATCTCTACAATTTGAATTCTCATAATGATCTCGATTGTTGCAAATTGCCTAGTTTGCACATGCTCATAAGCATATCCACTGCATGTGTGAACAAATCACAACTGATAGCCAAACTGTCCCTTTCACCTGTTATCTCAATTGGGTCTCCACCGGATCTGACATGCATGTAGTTAATCATGGCGAATCTTCAGTTGCATGTGAGTTCACTGATTAACTGAACTCTCACTAGTGCATGTTTAGTTACAACTAGTACAACTAATCTTAACTCACTTAACTACACTTATAATTCTATTACAAATCCAACTCACCTAGTTATGAATGAAATAATAGATTAATATTTATTGTCCAATTTATTTAAGGGAAAAATAAATTAGACACATGTTTCTTGTTGACTTTTCAACACGAACACCAAGTCATCCATCCTTCGGGCTTCAGTTGCTCTTGACAAAACCCTGCCACCTTCAGCTATCCACATTCAAGTCTTATTATAAATGTTAATTAGAATATAACTACTACGGTAAGAGTAGTTATCACTTTGACAAAGGGCTAAAGAAATTCTTCTGCTAAAATTCAACAAGAATTCCCAAAATCACAGGTTCAATCTGTAGTCCTTCTCCTCAAGGAGTAAATGCAGATAAAAATACCTCCTTACATGACTTGTACATGAGCCCAAGCAAGACAAGTGTTTTAACCATGCTCTGAAACCAATTTTTAACACACCCACGACGGGGCATAAAAAAAAAATCTTTTCTTAAAGAATAGATTCTCCATTCATGGTTTCTAATTAGGAAAGTCGGGGAACTAGTCCAACCTCCCGGTCAAGGATCTCTGATTCTGAAGCCAAACGAAAGGGCATGTGGCGACAGATCATGAACTCCTAGTGGAAGCACTCCAGGAGAACGCGAAGGAGAATATTTTTAAATCGTCGAAGCCAGAACAACCAAAGAAGTTGGGAATTGTTGATCTGTGGGAGGACACATGTCATCAGATCATAGGCTCTGGGTAAAACCGTTCCGGGAGAAACAGAGAGTGAGGAAAACTGAGATTTGAGATCTCCTAAGGTTGAAGCCTCAAAGGAGACAAGGGTCATTGATTTGGAGAGGACACACGTTAATAGATCGCGAGGTCCGGGTGAATTTCACCAGGGTTTTAGTTGAGAATTAAGATTCCCGAACCCCGAATACCTAGAGGGACATGTGGCGACGGATTATGGAATCTAGAGAAATTTGTTCGAGAGTTTTTAGTTGATATTTGAGACTCTCAAAGTCCAGAGAGCCAGAGAGATGAAGTAAATCTCAACCGCCTGACCATCTGAAGTATATCTCACTCGTCAGATTGTCCGAAGTAAATCTCAAGCGTTGGATCATCTAAGGTGAATTGGACCGTCTGAACCAAAAGAGACGTGGTGTAGATCGGTGGATTCTAGGTAAAGTCCTGAAATAATTCATAGCCATCAGATCAATAGGATAGGTGGCATAAATATGTAGATTTTGAGTAAAGACTTGAAGCAAGCCTCAACCATCTGATTCAAGTGGACACATTGTAGGAATCCACTTACTTCGAGGGGAAGTGAAGTTTGAGATTTAAGATCTCAGAAGTCCGGAGACCCGAAGGAAATCTAGACCATTGATCGCAAAAAGGGTCGCAACACCATTGATCTAGTTGAAAGGTCAAACCACCGAAGCAGAGGAAGAGCCGCTGATTGATAAGGTTAGGTGTCCACAAATTGTCGACTCCAGAATATTGACGTATGGAAGANATTGATCTAGTTGAAAGGTCAAACCACCGAAGCAGAGGAAGAGCCGCTGATTGATAAGGTTAGGTGTCCACAAATTGTCGACTCCAGAATATTGATGTATGGAAGAAAGGAAAGTTTGAGACTTGATAATTCTAAAGTCCGGAATTCTAAAATAAATCATAGCCATTGATTTGAAAGAGGTTAGATCTGATCCGAAACTTTGAAAGGGATAGATCTGAGCTGTCAGTTTAGAGGCACCATCAAGATCGTGAGATCAATGGTCTCATATCATTATGGGGATCGGAGATGTGCAAACTTTAAAAATTTGAGGGCAGGTCGCAATCCAAACCACAGTTTTGAAGAAAGGACACATGGAGGCTCGAGGAGAATTGCGGGCTGAAAGGTAGTTTGGTTTCAAACCGCCTTGGATAGTGCCCACAATTGTGTGTTTGTGTGAGTTTATCACCCAAGGTCACCTCAACGAGGGGCTTATCAGAAAAGGGGATAGCGCCCAAACTCAGAGATTCCCCAAGCACGAAGGGAAGGTCGCGGGTACCATTAGACCTACACCTGGAAGTTGAAAGTGTCTGCGTTTAATTACAGAGAAAGACCATCAGGGTCTCAGAGATTCATTTGGCTTTAGAATCAAAGATCCTTGACCGGGAGGTCGGACTGGTTCCCTTACTTTGCAAATTAGAAACCATAAATGGATAATCTGTCATTTAATAAAAGAAAAAAAAATTATGCCCTATCGTGGGTGTGTTACACCCACTGAATCCTCTACATATTGTGAAGTGGCAGGAGAAATGATGAATCAAATCCCAAAAGGTGCATTTAAAAAGGCTTCTCATAATCTGAACTTGAGGGTTGCCCAGAATTACTTCGTTGTGGAAGATTTGACAAAAACCCCTTACATGATGTCTACTTTGGAAGCCATCCAAAGTTTCCCTTCGCATAGAAAAGATCTATTATCTACCTTGGGATCAACAGAGACTTGTAACCCAAGAGCGATCATTTTTTATCCAACCGACTTGAAACCCCATCTCCCTTACCACATTGAGTTTCATATAGCAGTGGCTTACACCATGAAATATTTTACTCGGAACATTTTTTCGTAAAGTGGTTGATGAGGTCACCTCGACTTGTGTGATGTTGTTGGCATGTTGAGAGGCCATTGGCCAACCCAGTTTGTCTCCATCGCCTATGTTGCTTATGGCATTTCACGATCGATCGTTCAGACCACATGGAATCATTCCTTCTTTCGCCGTGTAGTTGGGAGGAAATATTATGTGTGTTGAAGTTGAATTGGTCAATGCGCCTCTTGACTACAACTTGTTGTTAGGAAGGATTTGGACCTATGCGATGCATGCAGTGGTTGCTACGATTTTTTGGGTCTTGTGTTTTCCGCACGAGGGACGAATCATGACCATTGACCCATTGTCCTTCTCCTGTCCTGACCCTTCATTGGGGGCTTCCACGGTCCCGATGATTGATAGTCTGTAGTGCGGCACTGTCAACTTAGGTGTTGGTTTTTTTCCATCATTGATCGAAACTTTTGATTACCCACCGCCTTTCGGCGATTTCAATCTTATATCTGTTGTCCCCGACCACCCTAGGGCTACAACTCTACAAGTGTCGTCTTTTAGAAGAACTTACTTTAATGATCTTTCAACGCTACCTCCCCCATCAGCTTCGATGAAAGGGATATGGCATTCTAGAATGGCCATGCTCTTGTCTACGGTTGAGGTTTCTTACATCATTGTCCAGCAAGCTTCGACCGACCCCAATCCAACTCCCACACAGGAGTTAGATCCAGTTCTCGAGCCTATTTGGGCTCAAGTTTCTCTTGCTACTGAAGATCCTTTAGACTTGGTCTTTCCCTCTGATAATGTGATTCTAGAGGCATTGACTAGTCCTAATATACCTTGGGATTATCTACATCATATATCGTACTTCCTTCTTGAGTTAAGGAGAATAGAGGTGGGAGAATTTGTTTCAACCGTGAATGGAGATAAGTCTTGTCCTATTAATCCTCTAGCTACGCAGGGAGTTTATCTCGAGGGTAATATGGCAAGTATCATTGAAATGATACTTGCCATATATATCTACATAACCCATAGCATTGTGGAGAATGTTTTCTTCGAAGCGAACTACTCCCCCGAAGAGAATCGAACTTATACCGACTTACTTAAGGAATTCTGTGACGTTTTTTCCTGGTCTTACGAGGAAATGCCAGACATAGATCCAAGAATTTTCGAGCATGAAATAACGACTTATCATGATGCCAAGCCGGTCCGATAGAAGCTTCGTCTGGTGAATCCTTGAAAATCTGCATCAATTAAGGCTGAAGTAGAAAAACTACTCGAAGTTGATTTTATCTACCCCGTGCAGTTGACGGAATGCGTGTCAAACTCAATTCTGGTTAACAAAAAAATAGGGTACGATTCACATGTGCATGGAATTCCATGATTTGAATAAGGCTTTTCCAAAAGACAACTTTCCCACCCCATTCATCGATCAGATTGTCAATGAGTGTGCGGGTTGTGAGGTCTTTTCATTCATGGATAGTTTCTCAGGATAAAATCAGATCCATATTAAACCTGAAGACCAACATAAAACAACTTTTATTTTTCCTTGGGGCACATTCGCGTATCGTAAGATGCCTTTGGCCTGAAGAATGTTGGAGCCACCTTTCAGTGAGCCATGTCATTTTCTTTTCAAGACCTTATACATATATTCAAGGAATATCTTGATGATCTAGCATCACGCTCTCGTAAGAGATCTGATCATCCACTCATCTTCGACTAATCTTTGAATGATGTCGCTACTATCGGATTCGCTTGAATCTTAACAAATGTAGTTTCACCTTGATGTCAAGTCATCTCTTAGGTTTTATTGTTTCAACAAAAGGGATCATTGTCGATCCTCTCAAGGTTGAGGCGATAGTTCAGTTGCCTCCCTCATGCACGATAACCCAACTTCAGAGCTTACAGGGGAAAGCGAACTTTCTTTGGCATTTCTTCATGAATTACGTCGATATCACTAAAGGGTTTATGTGTCTCTTGAAAAAGGGAGTCCCATTATGTTGGGATGAATCCGCTCAACGCTCTTTTGAAGTGCTGACATTTTCCCTTATGTCTTCCCCTCTACTCTAGCCTCCCGATTATAACAGATATTTCTTGTTGTATTTGGCTTCTACAGAGTCGACCATTGGCATGGTCTTGGTTCAAGAGGATGATATTATCGAGGGGAATGTTATTTATTACCTTAGAAGAGGCATGGTTGGGCCAGAACTCAACTATTCTCACCTTGAGAAGCTTTCTTTGGCAGCAGTTCATGTTGTCCAATGGTTTTGTCATTACATTTTTCTTCGCAAGACCACTGTCATTGTCGTTGTGAACCCTTTTCAATATGTGTTAACACAAGGGGTCATTGGCAGAAAAATAAGTAGATGGATTGTAATCATCTAGGAATTTCACTTGGATTTTGTTTCTGCGAAATCCAAAAAGTCATTGGTCTTTGTTGAATTTATTTCAGAACTTCCCATCGATTCTAGTGATATCATGCCTGAAGAATCGCCTATAAACGGAGATATTTTTCTAATCGCGTATTTGGACCCCTGTTTTGGAGGTATACTAGTCTATCTCTAGACTTTGAAATGCTCCACTTCTACTTCCTGTGATGAGCGTCGACGAATTCGACATCATGCATGAAACTATCTTATCCTCGATGACACTTTGTATCATCGAGGAATGGATTTCATTCTTTGTCGATACCTTATCCATGAAGAAGCATAGCTCATTTTGAACAACTGTCACACTGGAGAATGTGGCGGTCATTTGTCCAGGCTGAGAACAGCCCAAAATATTCTATGTGTTGGTTACTTCTGGCCCTCATTAATCAAATATTGTGTTGAGGTGGTCAAGAAGTGCCACTCATGTCAGATCTTCTGTCAGAAGATGCAGACACATCCTTCTCTCATGTTTCATATCATTATTTTTGGTCCTTTCACCAAGTGGGGGATTTATTTCACTACATGTCACATGGATTCATCCAGGGGGCATCATTACATCATCGTATGGGTAGAACACTTCACTAAGTGGGTCGAAGCTATGCCAACGTTTAACAATGATGGTGAAACAACGACTTTTTTCATTTTTAACCAGATAGTAGCAAGGTTTGGCATCCCAAAGGATATTGTCATTGACCATGGTAGACACTTCCAAAACAAAATGATGACTGAGTTGACGTCAAATCTTGGGTTTAGTCAAGAACATTCATCACCTTATTACCCGCAAGTGAATGGTCAGGTTGAAGCTGTGAATAAGTTTCTCAAGACTATTCTTCAGCAGATGATCAATTCTACCAAGTCAAATTGGAATTTGATGTTGTACTCAACATTGTGGGCCTACCAAATGTCTGTGAAGACTTCCACCGGTTTCTCACTTTTTCAACTCTTATACAGGTTGGAAGCAGTCTTTGAGTGTTAGATCTCGTATTTAAAGTTGGCACTGGAATTACTGTTAGAAACTTCACCGCTTGAGGAACACATACTATATCTCGAGCAACTCAATGAGAAGCATCGTGATGCATCCTCGGCCAATGAGTCTCATAAGAAACGATTCAAGTGTTAGTATGATCGGTTCGTTCATCCTTTGATTTTCTCCAAAGGCAATCTTTTCCTAGTCTATGATCAAGACAAAGATCCCCTGGGGGTAGGCAAGTTCAAACCCATGTGGTTCAGACCATTCATTGTGAAAGAGGTCTTGAAGAAGGGCGCTTACCATCTGGTTGAATTTGAAGGAAATTCCTTGGCGGAGCCTAGAAATGGGCTCTACCTCAAGAAGTATTACTCTTAGGTTGGTCACTTGGGTGACTTCTTGTACATATGTATAGTTTCTTATACAGTTTTTGTCTTTTTGTTTTATGGACGTGTAGTTATTTATGTATTCTTTTTCACTGTGCTAGATGTCAAGTGAATCAGAGGTATTTTATGGGTTCGCGGATGGCACTAACTGACACACTTGGAGGATTGCTTCCGCAGCTTGGGTGATTTTCACACCTGGAGGCCAGTATCTATCTTCCAGAGGTATTTTTCTAGGTGGCGCCACAAATAATGTCGTTGAGTACAATGCAATGATAGAGATGCTTCGTGATGCTTTGCCACATGGCATTTCTCACCTCTTAGTCTACCTATATGCTCAACTGGTTGTGTCCCAATTAAATGGAATTTACCGCGTTTATGATCCCACTTTGCACCGATGTTTCTTTAGGGTACGTCTCTTAGAATGTTACTTCGATTACATTACGTATATCCATGTTCTTAGGAAATTTAATCATATGACAGATACCCTAGCTAATCAAATATTAGATTGGCATGTAGCACACACATACACATGTACATACATTTGTAAAAAATGTGATCCATAAGACAAATAATATGTAAATACATACATACATACATACATACATACATACATACATACATACATACATACATACATACATACATACATNTATATATATATATATATATATATCGAAACATGTCATGAGTACATAGGTGGGCACGAGCGCCTCTAAAATAATGTTTAGTGTACATCGCTGGGCTTATGCCCTCAAAAAATACAAGTACAAAAGGTTCCCTTGGCACATATAAAGTCTAGCCTATCTAAGCTCGGGGCCTACTGGCCCTGCCATAATTCACCACGGTGTTGGCCAAACACTGGAAAAGCTGGACCCACATCTGTGGCACCCCACTAAATGAGGCTACATGGAGTGAGAGAGATCCTCGATCTCGACCATGGGTACTATGTGAGTGAGCGTAGTGACGTTGCGCTCCACTCATCTCAAAATTCTCTCAGCCTCTCCAGCTGGAGGTCCCCCTATGACTGTTGGTCCACCTGTTGTTGTTGGTCATGCCTCTAGTCGAGGACGTCATTGAGTCCTCGCGAAGTATGTTGGGTGCACTGGTCCCACATCTATACATAGCAGATACACAAAATTCAATACTCTATACACACATAAAAATGATATATATAAAAACAAATAAAAATTAAATAACATTAAAAACAAGTTACCTATCTCTCCTCTCTCCTCTCTGAGAGGCATGGGCATGTCCGGATCCTTGGAAAAGTTGATCCTGTTGTAGGGTTAGTCCTCAATCGTCATAATCTGTCATGCCCACCAGTCAAAAAACTTGTCATCGAAGGCCTCTATGGTCCTCCCTCCCTCCTGTCATGGAAACAATGTTGTCCATATGCATATCATTGGGAAGGAGACCACATGCCCCCATACAGTCTCTCTAGGACTGAGACTAGGTGCTCTCGAAGAAGAATAAATAGCATAAGATAGTGCCAAACCAAATTTTTTGTTGTTGCGTTTCCGACACTCTATCAGTTGTCTCTTCATGCACATAAGCATGGTCGTGTTATGGTAAAAAATGTGTGCCTCCTAGCACTCAATAACACAATGCATGTGTGCCCGGGAGGCCTGGTGTTGGGTCATGGATCTAGTAATATTACCAGTCAGTAACAAGATCACCCGAAGAGTCAAGTTGGTGATCTTATGAATAAGCACATGAGAACCTAACTTCTCAGTGCCATCCTCACAATACATATGGATGTAGTCATCGATGTTGAAAGGCCTAGGGGAAAAGGTCTGCAGATTGACTGGTTCCCCTCTCCTCGAGAGGCTAGTCAGGAAGTAAATATCTTCAGTCATTGGAGTCAAGGCCCGTCCCTCTAGCATGAATGCCTCTACATCTTAGTGCTAGTAATCAACAAGGGCGTTAAGTAACCTGGGTTGTGCCCTCATAAAAGGACATTGGAAGAACTTCCATAGCCCACATTGTTTCAGTGCGGCGATGATTGCAGGGTCCTCTTCGACTAGTATATCTATGTCCTTCTGTTCCCTCTCCCTCTAGTGGACATACATCTTGTTCCATGGAAAAATTGGAGGAAGTTAGCTCTTTCCATTTAAATTTTTCTAATGTTTTAAGGGTGTACACGAGCTATATTGGTCACAATCACATATGTACGTGGGCAGAGTGTTTTATTCCTGAGTACATACACGAGTTGTCCTTGGAAAGCCCACGTACATGCAAGGCCGCTCTTTTTAGGAGAGTGTGCCCCCTAAAAAACAAAAACAAAAGCATAAATGACTTATTCAAAAGCAAGAGGGATGAAATTTTACTTACTTGGTCCAAGTGGAAGGTCGTCTTGTCCACTGAAGCTCCTAGAATCAACTTCATTAGTAAAGCGGGTTTTTCTCCTTTTGGTTAATTTTCAAACTACAATGGTGAAAATGAGTTTTCAGCTTCTATTTATAGAATGTTTTGGCCTTTTTTACAATTTTTTGACCCCCTTTGTCGTTTGTCCTGGCTTGTTGATCACTTGATTCTGATTTTGAGTTTCTTATTAGATGTTATGGTAAAAAATTTCTTTTGGCTTGGTAACTTTTTGTGGATGGGTCACTTTTTGGTATCCTTTGGTAAGTCATTTTTCTAAATTTTTGCATATAAGTTAGGATTTCACCTCCACTTTCTGCATCTCGTTGTCTTTTCCGCTTTGCCATAGGATCGAACCCACCGAGGTGCGACACAGAACCTTCATTGTTGCTCTAGAAATGTCGTAATTAGGTGGTAGAGCCTACCCATACATGGATGCCCTAGGTAGATCCTTCATGCATTTTTGTCGTCCATGTTGTCTTTAATGACTATAGTCTCGAGAGTCCTTGTTAGTCCTGTCATGATTACGAGATTAAGCCTCATTCGTTTGATGCACCATCATTCTTGGCCTTTCCCTCGGGACTCCCAAATGATCATGCTTTGTTGTCTTTCAAGCTCGCTTTAAAATTCGAAAGAAACATCCGACGAGACTATATTTATTCTTTTCAATCTTGTTTGGATTAACTGAGAAAAATAGCCCCTTGGAGTCTTCTTTAATCCCTTTCCAAACTCTCTAAACATGAAAATATTGTCGAGCAATATTGTTGTCCTTCACAATCGCCAAACTCAAATTTGAAGGCACGTCTGTCTGGTGGTAGTTTACCCCTTTTTCGGTCCGAACGGTCAATTTCATGAATAAAAGTATGCTCTAGGAACTTCGATTCGCTAGAAGAGTATTGTCAAGCGTAAGTTTAACCCTTTTTTGGGCCTGAGGGACTAAATCTTCGAAAAAGGAACATTCTCCTTGGTTTTGGTTTATCACCTTTTTCAGGCTTTCAAGATTACTTACCAAACAGGAACCCCCACGGAGTCCATAGTTAAGCTCTTTTTAGACTCCCTAAAATTGAAAAGATCACCGAGTGACCTAGTTCCTTCACACTCATTAAATTGGTTCAGAAGAACATATATTGGCATGAGTTTAACTCTTTTTCCAGCCTGTAGATTATAGCGGAAAAGGCACGTCTCGGGAGATTCATCTCACTGGGAGAGCTCTCCTCAGTAACTTTTATACTTTTTCAGGCTAAGGAGACTAAACTCAGAAAAAGGTTGTGAGTCCATAGTTAAGCTCTTTTCAGACTCCTTAAAATTGAAAATATTTCTGAGTGATCTTGTCTTTGTCACACTCATTAAAATGGTTTTGAATAGACGTCTTTTTGGTGCAAGTTTACCCCTTTTTTGAACCAACTACACTATCTCCCAAAACGGTACTCCTTGGAGTCTTCTTTTACACTTTTTCAGACTCTCTAAACGTGGAAAAACTACCAAGCTTGCCTTCTCTGGGCTCGTAAAAATTACATTGAAGGGATCTCATTGTGTCTTGCTTCATCGCATTTGCATCTCTGCATATTTGGCCTAATTTCGGCTCCATGTTTCTCTCAATTGAAACTTTGAAGCATGCCTTATATGCAAGCCTTGTAGCACTTCTTGCCTCTGTGACCTGACACCTTGACCCATGGAGGAATTTTCCTCAATTGTTATTTTCTTGCACATGTCTCCTTGATCTGAGCATTAGTGTGTTCCCTGGCCTTGGAACTAGTATTATTTCTTGCGACACTCGTTCCTCCTTTGTAACGTAGAATTCTTTTATACTTTTTCAAGCTCTTTAAAAAATTGAAAAATACAAAAAAATAAAATATCCCAAAAAGAGGGGACGGGAAATATGTATTATTTTTTCGGCAACACAAAGAGTTGCCCTTGGAAAAAGCACATCCTTTTGTTTTTTCGTCAAGAATTGGGATCTAGTATGACCTTAGGAAGTTGTTCTCACTACATAGAGTTGTGTCCTCCTCCGTTTGGTTACTCTTCCAAACACATGGAGAGTTTGTGTTGCCTTCTACATCATGAAGTTATGTCAATTTCATGTTGCCTGAGTCTGATCATCTTTCATGATTTTTTCCAAGGGAAGTTTCACCCAATCTGAGTCGGCCTTTCTGCAGTTTGTCTCTTGACCTCATGAGTCAACCATCGTGAGAGTCTAGTCAAATCCTGATTCAAAATCGACGAAGTTCTCTACCTGATCATCGATATCCTCATGTATTTTCCTAACGAGCCATCGAATACCTCAGGGTAGTGAGTTATACACTTCCATTATACTCCTACCTGAGTTTTGAAGATCTTGAAGTTGTTGCTCAAGCTATGAAGTCCTCATCTCCATCCATCGAGTGTCACTAGCTTCTTGAAGATGGATACTATCTTTGTATATCTTTGACTAATTTTGAGATGTAGATCCATTGTGTATTTCTTATGGCTACACTTTATATAGTTATATGACATGGATCTGTAGTGTATTTGATTGGCAGCCATGATTTATTTCATCCCAAGCATGGGTATGCCTACCTCGAAGAGACAATTGTTGTTTTGTAGATGGCACCTCTCGAACTCTGGTCTCGGGCTCACTCGATTTCGTACATTGGTGAAGATATTGTAATGTATTTTGGCCATCAGTTTCTCTTCAGAAATCACACATTAGGGGGCATCTATTATATCCCTAAATTTCCCTACTCATGCATACATGGCCTTGGCCCTCTTACTTGCATATTTTTCCAAAGCATTATTGAGAAGCTCTTTTTAAAAAACCAATTTTTGGAAGATGTACGTGTCCTACACCATTACATCCCACATACATATGCATGTTGCACCACTATAGGTCGCGTTCATACGCATGTTGCACCATTACAACCTGCGTATACTTGCAAAAGTTGAAAAAAATAAAAAGTTGCAAGGAATTCGTTGAAATTTACGGGCTATTGGGGGTTTCCCAACTAATCCACTTGCTATATCCCGTCACCCAATCGAATAACCATCCTTTTGTCATAAAAAATGAGTTGTTTGGGTCTCATTTCCAAGATAAGCATAATAACAGTGAAACTATGCCTGATTTCACTTCCCCTCCTTGCCCAAGATATTGCTGCCTTTTGTGAGAAATTGCCTCAGCATTCCCTCATCATCCCCTTGTTCCTCCATTTAACCCATTCCCTTCCATATAAGTGATCAGAAGGTTGAGAGAATAATTTCATACAATTTGCACTTGGATCATGGTAAAGAGGATCCTGGACTAGGTTCGCGGAACGGTGGTTGACTCAGATTGTAAGGTATAATCTTTGTATTATGAATAAAAGAATCGCATTTTCTTGTCCCAAATGATTGTGTCTTGAGTACTTTTATTGATTTATACTTCACATTTTACATCTAACCCTAAATTATGTATAGAATAGCATGCATGTAGTTCTTTGTTTGCCTATCTTTGGATGCAGGTCAGGCTTGGGAGGAGGCGTGCAGTCAGTGGAACTTCCAAGCATGAGGAGATCATCACCATACATGGGATTAGAGGTATAATTACCCGATCTCTTCTCTCTTTGATTTCTTTACATTAGTTTTGGTATGTTTGGGGTAGTATAGAGAATTGATTAGATTTTAGACGGTTATTCTCTCTATCTAGATCTTGAATCCTGGTGTAGTTAAAGGGCGAGTTTTCCCACTGGCATTTTTTTTTGTTTTTTTTTTCATAGACATAGAAATGCTTGATACATGAGAGGAAACAAGTGTCGTGAATAATCAACTAGTTCCAAGAAATGGAACATACCTATGCTCAATGCAAGGGAATGCATGCGGGGCATGGACACTCATGGGAATGTTTCCTCTACGGGTAAAGGCTGTCAAGTTACAAAGGATATATGAAAGGCATTGTTTGGCTAGTGATGAGAATTGTTGGGGAAAGAAGCGTGTAACGAGAAGCAGGAGCCGACAATAGGCTCAACAAATAGCAAGATAATGCGATGCACTTACAACTTAAATAAAAGTGTCATTTTTTGTATATTTATTCCCCTAGGCCCGAAAAAGTATAAAATAATACCCAGGAGAAATATTCTAGCCAATGGCGACTAGAGTATTCATTTTTTGTAAATAGTCTACTTGGTCCCGAAAAGGGTTAAAATTATACCAAATGAACATCCTTTCAAAACCATTTAATGACTGAGAAAGAGACAAGTTCACTCAGAAATCTTTTTCATTTTTTCGAGATTCAGAAAAGAGCTTAACCAAGACTCGGGGGGAGTCCAATAGGTATTAGTCAAAATGATATTGAGTAAGAAAAATGGGGTTCAAGCAAAAAGTCATATTGGGACTATAAGGAACTCTCAGTCCTTTGGAGTAACTTCTGCATGGGAACCAAATGACAAAAGGTTTCTAACTAGGGTACCCATGTTTGGTAAGTCTCTACCACTTAATAACGACACTTCTAGTAGCAATGAGAAGGTTTTGTGTTGCTAAGAAATGGATTGATACCTAGGGAATATGAATCACAGTCATAGTACGATGCAGAAATGCAAAGCGGGGTGAGGACCTATCCTATATGTCGGTGATAAAATATACTTGTTAGAGGCACAAATAGACAATATGGTGCTGGAAATATGCTAAACAATTTGGAAAAAACCACCTCAAACCAGGTCTTTCACTGCACTATTAGTCCATAGGAAAAAACTATATAAAAAATTGGTTTTTATATATTTCATTTTTTTGTGTTTTTCAATTTGATAAAGGAAAACAAAAAACATTTGGCGTTCGTCTCAACTTATATATGTTATAATAGATAAATGTAGCAATGTGTTTTCTTTACTTAGTTATGTGACAAATGCCAATCTAAAATGTAATTAGCATATGCATCAGATACTTGATTAGAACGTCTAGGGATGTGATTATAAGTAAGAAAATCAAAGTATCGTTCCAAAAGTCATACGTTTAGGAATTTTCAGAGTAAAGTAGGATCTCTCACACAGTGATTGTCGTTCAACTAACATACAACTAACTGGGAGTCTAGGAGAACTTCTAAAGATAGAACAACATGTGAAATGGCATCACGTAATAGCTCTATAATGGCGTTATACTCAACCACATTGTTCGTTGATGGCTCCAGACAAACGCCACCTGAAGATACCAGTTGTCCCTCAGGTGAATAGATAACCCAAGTGACGGAAGACAAGTTCTGCATATGATGACTCGAGCCATCTACGAATCCTAAGTATACCGAAGACTTCGTTGACATCTACCAACCAAGGGAAATCTTCAATAAGAAAGTCGATGATGCAAAAGAAACAAAAGAAAATGAGTATATACACTAAGATACAAAGGTCACACCCGATTTTGAGGGCTCAAGCATAATACCTTTTAAGCTAGAGCCCATTTTTGGGCTCGTCCAACACATTTCTTTCATAATCTTCTAATTTGTAGGCTCCTTTCTGTAGGAAATGTCGCACGATATAAGGATCATGCCACATGGGGTTGAACTTTGTTGCCCCCGGCGGTTCTTTGGCTTGGTCATAAAGGAGAACCAAGTCACCCTCTGTGTACTGTCGAGTGTTGGTCACTATAATTACTTATTTAACTAAACAATCAAGTGCTACATAAATTGTCAACCCAGGGAAGTCTGTTTATTTCAAAGGTAACCACGCACTATATATGCTCAATCTCAAAAGCAACCTAGAGTTGTAGTAAAAATATATTAATCACACTTTGCCTTGAACAAACTGAAGTTCTAACTTGAATTACAGGAGAGCAATCTACCTATTGCAGAGTTCAATGTTTAAAGAAATATTTGTCCAAAGAATCCTGGATTACATTAAAGAAATAACAGATTAGAAAAGAAATCCTTCAAGACACTGCAAAAGGAAAGACCACTATTCTATAACCAGAGAACAGGACCCTATTCCCAAAGTAGGAATCTTCAGCACCTGTTTCTGATCTTCACACTCTCATGAACTCATTGCTAATTGAAATGATTGACACACACTGAAGATTGACTATCTCTAACAGAGAACAAGACCCTATTCCCTAAGCAGAAAACTTCAGCACCTGTTTTTGATTAGCACACTTTCATAAACTCATCACCAATTGAAATAATTGACATGCACTGAAGGCTAACTATCCCTAACAGGGAACAGGACCCTATTCCCGAAGCAGGAACCTTCAACACCTGCCCCTGACTATCAAGCTTTCATAAATTCACCAAACAGGATTGCTAACTAGAATGATTAACAATTACCCAAGCATGAATCATATGAAACCAATGTAACAGCAAGACAGAGTTCAGTAAACTAGTGTTTCAGCAAAACAGAGTTCAATAAAGTAGTGTTTCAACAAAACATAATTTAATCAAGGCATGAACAGAAATAACACTAACACACTATAAAGCTAATGGGTGAATCTTGTGAAGAAGGTGGGCCCTCCCTTCTCACAAGATTCCCCTGAAACGAAAGGAACTAGAGAGAAATGCTCAGAACAATATTTTATTCATCTGTCAACTGTGTTACATTACAATCTGTAGTAAAACACGTCCCACTCCATAAATCCTTTCTTTGTAAAAACAGAAGGTCCTCTCTAATGGTGATTTCCTCTTATTTAAAGAGGAGAATCCCTTCGATACAATTTGATAAACAATTTACAGGTGTACATCTGAGTCCTATTCTTAGTCGGATCGACTTTCTAGACTGGAATAGGATATCCTAGTCTCCCGCAATAGAATGCTATTACAAGTGCTGAGTGAGGTGTTGTTGTTACGGCTGGAGTAACAACTTCTTTATTTGTCGTCTTGTTACTGCTATTGTATGCTGTTTCAGTATCATAAATCACGGGCTGTTTCAACCATGGGATTTGTGTTCTGATTGTTTTGGTAACTTGGTCTCAGGCAGCAGCGATGGTTAATGCTAGCTCAAGGTGCAGCTGTCGTGGTCAATGTAACACTTTTGTGTTGTTGTTTTATCATCTTAGACTGCGGACTGTGTAACAACTTCTTCTGTGTGAGTTGTTGTTTCAGCATCGTTGACCATGGACTGTGTAACAACTTCTTCTGTGTGAGTTTGTTGTTTCAACATCGTTGACCATGGAGAGTGTAGCAGTTGATGTTTCAGCATCGTAGACCACGGAGTGTGTAGCAACTTCTTCTGTGTGAGTTGTTGTTTCAACATCGTAGTCTACAGACTGTTTTAGCCACAGGGGTTGCGTGCTTTAACTGTTTCAGCAACATGCCTCAATGCTAATCTGCAGTTCGAACTGTTTCAGCACTTATGCATTTCTGATCAATGGTTAAGTACGAGAGTAATGTAAAATTATATGCAAAACAGATTAAACATAGAGTAAAGAGAAGAGACGTTGTATACCTTTGGAAAGATAGGGTAAAGTGATAATATGAGTTTAAATGTGAGTGAAACAAGAGTGTAATGGTGGCAAAAAGTGTGGGCAAAAAGGTACATTATGTGGTCCTAACATCCCTCCCAACTTAAAATGTTGCATGTCCTCAGGCAACTTCACTCTGAATCAGAATCTGAATACTGACTCTGAGCATGCAAGTTACTTAAGCAGTAGCTGTGGAAGGTGATGTCTGTTGGAGCTCTGAACCCTTGAACGCGTTGTAGCCTTTGCCAAGCTGTTGTTTCGGCCTTCTTGAGCAACTTATAATGGATTTGATATTTCTTTGCTAGCAACCAGAGGATAGGAAAATGAAACTGGTACCCTATCCATCTTTCAACACATTGTTGAACACACTTGATGTAGTTAGGTACCCTGGAGATCGCTATCTCGAGATTAGTGGGGCTAAAAGGATTGTGTTCCTGTCTTTTCTCAGAAGATTGCTGCCAAAGCATGTTATTTTCCTGTAGGGCATCAATCTCTATTGATTTAATGAAGTGTTGAAAATCCTGAAGCACTGTTGTCTGTAATTGCTGAATGTGTTTAGTCATCCCTAGTTTCTTTAAAAATTTATAATAATCTGTAACAAAGGTGGCAGCATTTTGTGGTTCTAGCCTTATCCAGAGAAGGTGATTATCCTCATTGTGCTTGGCAGCTAGGAAGTCATCCTGCCATATAATCTGATTATTAAGGAAGGAGGTGAGTGCCCTAATCTAGATGTCACCGACAAGAGGGTTAAGGTTAAGCTGTCGGTTTTCAGGGATGGCCTCATTATGAAAATATGCCTCACAGAGGAGGTGCTGATCCACAGCAGAGGCTTCTGCAAAGGTTTTGACAAAATCTATTGGATGTAACACTGCATGGGGTCTGCCTTCTGTGATTGATTTGATCTGAAACCATGTAAGTCGTTCCATGAGGAACAAGGAGTAATTGCAGGATGGTTTCCTTGCAGCCAAAAGCTTTTGTGCCAAGTCAAATATCAGGAGCAATTTGTTTTTTAGCTCTTTGTTCTGTTTCTTAAGGGCACGAGCTTCCTGGCGTGTTTGCTCCAAAACTTCCCAATTTGAGTAGGTATGATTTATCCAGATTTGTCTGTGTTCCTGCAGGCTTTTGGCCTGTGTAACAACAGACTCTTTTTTCCATTTTTCTATTATTGCCTGCTTATCCCATGGTTGAGTTTGTGTTTCAGCGTTGCAAGTAGTAGGCTGAGGTAGGCTCTGAGTGGCTTGTTCCACAAAGGTGTGGGTATTAATCTGGCTGGGAGGGGCAGATTCATCAATAGGCAATGTTTGTACAGCTTTATTAACAAAAGCAGGGGTTTCAGATTTGACATTTGTTGCAGGCTAGGGCTCAATCTTGATTTTGGAAGGTCCTGCTGGTTCTTGTGTAACAGCAAGGTGTTCTTCTTTGACTGCAGAAATTGAAGGAGCAGGGGGAGCTCCTGGCATTGAGATTTGAATTACCTTGTAGCCTTCTTGATAGTAGATGTCCCCACATTGACAACACATATATTCTCTACACGGATTCTCTGTTGTAGTTCCTTCTGACATGGTCGCTGTGCGAGCTAGGGTGTACAAATTAAGTTCCTTCTCATAGGCTTCCTTTGCTGCGGCTAGCTCTTGCTTGTAGGCTTCCAGTTCAGATTTTAGGAACTCATTTTCTTGTAAGACAGAGGCCATTGTTGGTTCTGGTTAAGGAGTGACTAGTTCTTGTGTAGTAGTCACGACCGCACTAGCTGGTTCTTGTGGAGCAGCTATAGAATCGACAGCTGCTTCTTGTGTTTCAGCGTCTTGATGTAAGGAAAGTAATGTTGCTGCACCCTAGACCTCTGATTCCTGTATATCAGTATCAATATCAGCAGTTGGTTCTTGTGTTTTAGCTGTAGCTGGTTCTTATGTGGCAGCTATGGATGGTTCTTGTGTTTCAGCCACTGAATGAGTAGTTGGTTCTTGTGTTTCAGCTACTAAATGGGTAGCTGGTTCTTGTGTTTCAGCTACTGAATGAGTAGCTGGTTCTTGTGTTTCAGCTACAAATTGGCTAGCAGGTTCTTGTGTTTCAGCTACGAATTGGGTAGCTGGTTCTTGTGTTTCAGCTACGAATTGGGTAGCTGGTTCTTGTGGTTTAGCTACTTGATGAGTAGATGGTTCTTGTGTTTTAGCTACTTGATTTGAAACGGATGATGTCGCAACACCCTGGACATCTGGTTTTTGTGTTTCAATGCCTGTGGGTGGAATAGGCAAAGATTCCGACATTTAGGAGGTTGGAGGTGTACGGGGTATTAGTTGGATGGGTTGGGGGTTTAGGGAAGTGGCAGTAGTGGCTGCCCTTGTTGAGGCCCTTGTTCATTTTCTTTGTAAAAAGGGTGAAAAGAAAGGAATTTGCTTTTGTTTACATGGGGGTTTTTCCTCAATGATGGGACAGGGAGAATTGTCTGGCTCAGAATCATCGCTAAGAATATGAAGGGTAGGAGTGGATGATTCTGGTAAAGTGTGGGGCGGGCTTGGTATGGTAGGGGGGTTAATTAGACTGATTGGGTTTGTAGGTGGACTATTAGGTATTTCTGGAAAGTCTGGAGGGTTTTGTGGTTGTTGTTCCTGAAGATTTTCAGGAATTTTAGCGACGTCTTGGGGATTTATAGGTGGGTTGTTTAGTGGAGGGTTTTGTTGGGAAAAACCCTTTTGGATAAGCAGTTGAACGAGACGGTGATGGGTGAGTGAAAGGGTGGGATCTTTAGCCTTTTTACAGTAGTGCGACATGTTTTTAAGACAACCGAGCAAATAATAAGGAATGTTCACCAATCTATTATGCCGTAGATGAGACAACAGGACAAAATTGTGCTGGTAGACTACCTGGTATCGGCCTTCGCAGGTAAGGTAGTGTTTGATGAATTTTGCAACTTCTGGCCATGGAGGCGGAAACGAGCTGAGTCGGACACCCCGACCTTTAGGTTCAATTTGTTCCCCTAGCAAGAGGAAATCATGTTGGGCATTCAGGATGACATGTTTGCGACTGAACAAGCAAAGGCCATTGGTAGGGAGACCTGAAACCTGCGCTATATCCTCTTCTGTAACTGAAATCCGAACCCCTTGAACAATGGAATGGTCTTCCTGGAGATTTTGAGCAAATTGGAGAACCTGTTGTTGATCATACCCCTGGAGTCTCTGAAAATAACCGAGCCATCCTGCCTGTAGAAAAATTTGATAGGCTTCTGGATACAGTTCTAATAGGGCTGTTGTGGCGGGTTTGTATCGTATAACAGATCCTTCGATAGCTAATATCTTAGTAAAATACACCGTCAAAGAGTCGAGTAACAACTTCTGTGTAGAGTAAGTTTTTCGAGTGAAGGCATGCAAATGGTGGTGAAACAAATGAAAGGATGGTAAATATGAATGGCGGTGGTTAATTCATGTGAAATGATGGTATAAAAGTTTTATTTTTCCTCCCCCCCTTCAAGTGCGGATAATAATGATTTTACTCGAGTGGTAATAATGATTTGGAATCTTCTCATTAACTATAGATTAACTGTATTACATAGAATTTACATACCTCGTCTTTACCTTTTGATTCGTACTTAAAAAAAATATAATGCCTGTCCGTAATAGTTCTGCAGTGGCCATGACAGAGACTTTTGATTTGTTAGATGAATTGTATCAAGGATTTGTTGACTGGAAGGACAAAATGTAGTATGAGAGTGCAAAATCTTATTGACAAAAAATGCCAAAAAGTTGGTGTTTCAGCCGTAGGAAGAACAGAGAAATGTTTGCTGAAGAGTGATGTTGCAGAACATTGCTGAAGAAGTGGTGTTTCAGCAATAGAAAGAAGGGTGAAACAATTGCTAGACGGTGTTGTTTCGTCAATGGGGAAATGTGAAGAATTGTTGAACAGTAGTGTTTCGGCAATGGGCAAATGTGAAGAATTGCGGAACCCTGGCAATGGGAAAATGATGAAAGGTTGCTGACAGTGGTGTTTCAACAATGGGAAAATGTGAAGAATTGCGGAACCGTGGCAATGGGAAAATGATGAAAGGTTGATGACAGTGGTGTTTCAGCAATGGGAAGAAGGGCGAAACAATTGTTGAACGGTGTTGTTTCATCAATGGAGAAATGTGAAGAACTGATGAACATTGGTGTTTCAGCAATGGGAGAAAATGGCGAGAATTTTGCTGGATAGTGGTGTTTCGGTAATGGGAAAATGGCGAAAAGTTGCTGACAATGGTGTTTCAGCAATAGGGAAAATGGTGAAAGGTTGCTGACAGTGGTGTTTCAGCAATGGGGAAAATGGTGAAAGGTTGCTGAACAGTGATGGGGAAAAATGGTGTGAGGTTGCTGACAGTGGTGTTTCAGCAATGGGGAAAGTCAAAAAGTTGCTGAACAATGGTGTTTCAGAAATGAAGAAAGAGCAAAGAGTTGCTGACAGTGGTGTTTCAACAATGGGAAAGCTTGCCTCTTCTTGAAGTAGGATCCTCCTTTCTTAGTGGGCCTGTGCTTTGATCGGGGATCCGCAAAAATCGATCGTAACATGGTATTTCTTGACAGGGATTATTAGTAAATGAAATCTAATCTAATACTAGAGAAATTAACTTAAAAAGAATTAATTGCAATGAGGGGTAGGAGCCCCTTCTAAAAAGAGGTAATGAGAGTCTGTTACACATTATTTTCATCATCCCTATGATCGTTAATGATGTAAACATATATGATACCTTCAGAGGGGTCACAATGGCCTGAGTTCCTAAAGAGAGAAGGGAGAAGAACTTTTCCTGAGAAAAGAAGTTGCATTTTCCTATGTAAAAACCTTATAAAAAGGGATGTTCGCAGGTTGCTATATAGGCAGAGTGCGAGAATGACCAATTCTCGCAGGTTGCACTATAGCCAGGGTGAAAACAGTTCGCAGGTTGCACTATAGCTAGGGTGCGAGAATGCCAGCACGTGGGAAAAACGAGCATTTTCTCGAATCTTCTAGAAGGAGAAGCTTTTATGATGAGGTGGCATCCGAATGGTTTGGATCTTACTCGCTTTCATGATTTAGTGGGATCATCCTAACCTCCTCACCTTATCCTCTTCAACTTATAAAAGGAGAGGAATTCTCATGGAGAAAGTTAGCTTGTGGATTAGCTTTAGCTTTTCTTGGCTTGGGTTAGCTTTGTTGGTTCTTTGGCTTGGAATTATTAGCTTGATTAGAGTGGCTTTGAGATTTGCTTTGTCAAGATAGATTGTGAGTAGATATCAGATCTATGGTTTCAGAATCCTTGGAGCAAGAAGTGTGTGGGGAACGAAGGACAATAGGAAGGGACCTTACGACATCAAGGCTCTGGTTGTAAGTTTCTCTTTCAATTAATATGATACAGTGATATATTTCTTTCCCATAAAGTGAGATCTACTTTATTACGTAATTCCTTGATCATATGTATAGATTAGCTATTGGATATATTATTTGCTTTCACTTTGGTTGGTTTGTGCTGTTTTGATCTTGACTGCACAAGAGCGCTGGAGTGAAGCAAGGAACAACAGAGTCCAAGGAAGCGATTACAAGGTACATATCTTCTTCTCACTTCCAATTTAATTCAATAGTTAGATCTAGGGAAAGCGGTATATTCTGTCCTGTTTTGTTCTAGATCCAGGTGGATCTAGGGAGATCGGTTTGTGTCCGCACTCATGGATTTATCCTGAAACAAAATTGGCGACTCCACTGGGGAACAGATTGTTTCCTAGTTAGTCTAATTTCCCTTTCTTTGATTTCTTGTTTTCTGGTCTCTGAGTCTGTGGGAGATCCATCAAGACTCTCTGGATCTGAAAGTTCTCTCAAAATTTTTGTTCTTTTTTCAAAATTTTGTGTTTACAGACATTCTCGCACTGTGCCCTTTAGCCACCTGCGAGAATCATCTGAGTTCGCACCCTACTGTGTAGTCCAGTGCGAACACCTTGCAGTCAACCTATGTCCATCCTGTGAGAATCCTTGATTCTCGCACTGTAATACACTGTTAGCCTGCGAACTCATTTGTGAAAATTTTTGGATTGAGTCTTGTGGTTTTTTGATGCCCAGTTTTGCTTTGACTAGCTGGATTGAACTTTTGGAGCCTATATTGATCTGTTTACAGTCTGCTTGACATCCTTTGAGTTTCTTTTAGCCACTTTTGCTTTGTTTGGTTTTGAAGGATTAGTCTCTTGCTTTGAGTGTCTTTCAATTCCAAAGCGTGTGTTTTCTTTAGAATTGTTTAGGGAAAGATCAGATTTCTTCTAAATAGTTCGATTTAAAAGAAAACTTTTAGTTTGGGTTTCTTTGTTTTAAGAAAGTTCATTATTGATTTTAGTGAAATTTTTAAAACAAAAAGATTTAATTTCTTGCTTTATATTAGATTGGGGGCATCCTTGCATTTGAAGTAGCGAAATTGCATGATTGATTTTGATAAGTTTAATATATTTTGGGACATTGTGCATATGGGAATGGTAAATGTTTTCTCCTTCTCGTAGCATAGATTTCATCGAAGTGAAAAGATTGCATCTTCATATCTTTGCATAATTTTTTGAGTCGGTCAAAACACCATATTGTCCACGCCATCTTCCTTTTGAGTAACAATAGCCATAAAATAAAGCGCTTATAAAATTTATTAGACATTTTTCTCTTTTCTGGTAGCAAACCTACATTAGATTAGTTGTAGGGCTTTGGAATAGGTGTGAAAGATAACTTTCCAAAGCTGCAAACAAACATAGAATCTTGAGTTAGGGAGCGGTTAAATCCACTTATTACATTTTGTCCTGGGAAGCCCTTCTAACACAAGGGTCAAGCACTAGGTCGCATTGATATTGGCAGAGTTACTCACCCTGCTTTGTTGATATCAGTGTAGAGATTGCACGTATTAAGGGGATCACTCAGAGGTATACCCACAATGATGAGTGGAAGCCTTTTTAGTTGATTTCGGGCTAGATACCCTGCCCTTGCGTGTGGATCAGACTGTCGACTGTCCCCCCAGGCTTTATTGTTGTTGGTGGTAACCTTAGTGGCCTATCTTTCTAGGTTCTTTACACGAGGTGACTGTGGAGGGGCAAGTCTTCACGGTACCTGGAATCAACGTTGGCCAAACTCACTCGGGCTCCTTGGAGGGTATACCCATGATTATGTGTGGGAGCTTGCACTAGGGTGTAAGTCCTTTAAGCAGGTCGTCAACGTAACTTTTCCACCCGCTCTATCTCAGCCCCTTCTTACTTTGTTCCCGCAACGTTGGATTTCATCACCAACTAGTGCGTTCATTGTGAGAAGGTTTTGTTTGTTTGCTTGCTTCCTAGATTTTTAGCGTGTGCTGTTTGTTTTCCCTAGTGGACTCTAGATTGGATTTTTTGTTTTTCATGGTGTCAGTTCCCGAAATGACCAATGAAGGAACCTCTACTCCAGGGGAACCTTTTGTTTTTCCTTCTTACAGAAACATTGGTCCTCCTCACATCGCTACTTTGAGCCTTCCAGGTCTCACAATTGAATTGCCGGTGTGGTTGTTTTCCACTCAGGTAATCCCGAATGCAGCAAGTGCTTCGGTCGTAAGCACTTCCCCCCAAGAGCATCAACCTCATATTGATCCTTCACCTTCCTCACCAGTAAGGTCTTCTTCGCCTTCTTCACTTGCAAGGTCGCCTTCCGTTTCATCTTCTTCATCGAGTGAAAGTTCTAAACCTAGTAACTCAGTGAATAAGAAGAAGAAGAAACGAAAGAATAAGAAGAAGAAAACTAAACAAGGATCCAAACGTCCAACCACTGTCAAACATGTTGGAAAACAACCAGTTTCTGATAATCGTGCTGGGAGTGTTGATGATGTCAAGATCACCCAAACAATCTGTAAGCCCAAGTACCCTTGCAGGCTTTGTAAGGGTAGCCATCTTCTTAAGGATTTCCCTGGTCTATCCAAGGTTATAGAAGCATGGTCTACATGCCCTCGCCAACCCATGTCGTCAGCCTCTGAACAACATACTGATGACCTCCCGTCAACTAGCCATAATACGGTTGGGAAGAAGAAAAGTAGAGTCCAGTTCCCGTGCATGTTATGCAAAGGGAGTCATCTCACTCACCTTTACCCTCATGTGGACAAAGCCTCGAAATTACTGGAAGACATGACTGTTTCACAGCCTCAACTTCCAACTGCTTATCACAAGCTTTCTCTCGACCCACCTGTAGTTGATGGAATGATCAATCCAGTCCCTTCACCGGTCAATCCGGTTGATCATGTCATCAATCTGGTCATGTCCTTAGTTAAACTAATTGACAAAGTGGTTGATCCGATACCATCATCGGTCAATCTTGCTCTCCCACTCGAGAGTAAACCCGATACTGCCCAAGTTTTACTCATCGATACAGACTCTGCCGTGTCAGAGGGTATTCCTTCTTCTCCCATGGAACCCCCTCCAAGTAATGAGGCCATCCATTTTGATTGGGGTGTGCTAACTGGACCTCGTCTTCCCTCTTACATTCCTTTCCAGATTACAGTACAGGTTTGTGGTCGGGATGTTACCAAAACATTGATAGATGAAGGTTCGTCTGTTAGTATTTTGTCCTCTATTGCTTGGAAAGTCTTGGGTTGTCCTCCGCTTGCACCGGTTACGCAGAATCTGTTAGCTTTTAACAGAAGAACTAGTCAACCTTTAGGGACCCTTTCTCAGTTTCCTGTAACCCTGGGAGGGAAAACTGTCTTTATTGACGTCATGGTAGTCCAAGATCCCTTGGATTTTTCTTTACTCCTTGGGTGAGATTACATCTATGCCATGAAAGCTATTGTGTCTACTCTTTTTCGTGTGATATCTTTCCCTCACGATGGACGAGTTGTGACNTCCCTTGGATTTTTCTTTACTCCTTGGGCGAGATTACATCTATGCCATGAAAGCTATTGTGTCTACTCTTTTTCGTGTGATATCTTTCCCTCACGATGGACGAGTTGTGACCGTTGATCAACTTTCATTTGTAGACCCTGACTGGATTGCCTCCCTGAATGGTTCTTGTATGTAGACATTATCGCCCCTACCACAGGTCAATTATGTGGCATTTTCGCCCATGACTTCAACTTCTGATGACTTAGATCCAGTAGTTGACATGGTGATCTCTTCGATAGGGTTCTTAGAGCCTGATCTCTTTACTCCTGTCGTGACCCTCGACATGGTGTCCTTCCAGAGTGTGTTTCTTCCTTCCAGCGAAGACCTTTTGGAAGCCATGACTGATTTTTGTCCCTTGACATGGTGTCATTCCAGAGCATTGTCCTCTTGGAATCCATGATCAAGAAGAGAGTTTACGAGGATATTTTTTGCGTCTCTGCGGCAACCTCATTAAAAAATGAAACAGAGGTTTCGAGGATAGTTTTTGTGTCTCTGTGGAAACCTCGTTAAAAAATGAAACAGAGGTCTAGGGATTGAACCTGGATTTCTGAGGATAGTTTTTGCGTCTCTGAGGCAACCTCGTTAAAAAATGAAACAAAGGTCTTCGAGCATAGTTCTTGTTTCTATGTCAAGCTCGTTAAAAAATGAAATATGTTTTCCCCCTATCTGTTTGAGTCAAGTCCTTCGTCTAGTATTTGAAGCTTATTTTCCTCCACCTTTGTTGTTGGATGAAACGAAGCTTGGGGGGAATTTGCCTCAGCCTCTGGACTTCATGCTGAAGTGAAGCCGCTAGTTTCTTAAGCTGGGGGCTAAGTACCAACCTTGCGTTGGGAAGTTACAAGCATAGTTTTCTATGGTTCAAGCTTGAGTAAAAATGAAACCACTTACCTCAAGCATAGTTTCCTCTGGTTCAAGCTTGCGTAAAAATGAAACCAGGTCCAAGCATAGTTTTGTTTAGTTTTTAAGCTTGTGCAAAAATAAAATCTATCCCAAGCATAGTTTTGTTTTGTTTTAAAGCTTGCGTAAAAATGAAAACAATCCCGAGCGTGGTCTTTGTCCGTTCTTGCACTCGTAAATACATAAGAACGTGATTGAGCATAATTTTATCACTTTTTCGGGCTCACTGTGGTTATACGAAAAAGGAACCCCCTTGGAGTTCTCTCTAAGCTCTTTTCAGACTCTCTAAATATGAAAAGATTGTCGAGCGACCTTTCTATTTTCACGCTCGATAAAGTATTTGAAGTACGCGTCTTTCGAGCGATAGTTTAACCCTTTTTCAGTCTCGTTGGACTACTGTACGAAAAAGGAACTGAGAGAGTTCTCTTTTAAGTGTTTTTCCAAACTCTATAATCTTGAAAAACCTTTGAGTTTTCTTTCTTTGGACTCATAAAACAAACATTGAAAGACCCATATGGGACCTGAGTTTTCTTTAAGTGTTTTTCAAACTCTCTAAACATGAAAAACCCTTGAGTTATCTTTCTTTGGACTCGTTAAACAAACATCGAAAGGCCCATATGGGACCGAACCACTCCTTCCTAGGGTTGATTAAACATACTCCGAGGGACTCATCCGAAGGATGAGCTTAAATTGACAAGCATATGTTATCCTCCTCAAGCTTGCGTAAAAATAAAGAGGTACTCGCCAGAAATGGTGGGGGAAAAAATTGGGAAAGAAATGTATCTAAACCTATATTCTGTGGAAGAGTCGCTTTTGAACATAACACCCTTTCACTCGCCTTGTGTCTAGGTTGGAAAATACTCTTGTCTCCTGATCATAATCCTATAAGATTACAAATTGGTCTGTGATCCTTATTGTTGAGTCAGCATTTCCAAGACAGTTGTCGTGTCGTCAATATGTTCAAAAAGATGTTCAACCCGAAAAGCCTTCTATTGCATCGGCCATTTCTGCAGTCTTTAAGCCTTCTATTGTGTTGGCCATCCCTGAGTCAGTCCTGAATCACTTGTTACTCTGATCTATGTCAAATCTTGTTACTTGTTTCGTGTCATTGATGTGGGATACATTAAGGCCCTCCTGTGACGAGTCTTTTCCTGTCAACTTCAACTCATTATCCAGGAATTAGACTTAGAAACTAATTGGTACCTTGGAACTTGCATGCCTCAATGGCAGGTTTCCTCGCTTTCGACAGTGGGTTT
>JASDQU010014254.1:131882-149629 GCA_032191745.1 Picea mariana | reverse complement strand
AAATTTTCAATATAGACCACCACTCTTTGACCAATTAGACTTTTGAAATATATTTCCATTTCCCTTTGGAAATTTTCTTCTGTGTTGATCAAGATAAAGGGCATTCTACAATAACCAAACATTCCCTACTTTGTTCGGAAAGTGGTATTCAGTCAGTTGGGGTTTACTATGAGAACCTGATTATATCCATAAAAACATTCTAATAAATAAAACTTCTATGAAACGAGATGGATTATTTGTTTCATTGGGGGAACGTGTTAATTATCCTTATCAGAATCTTGATTTAGATTTTTAAAATATATGCATAGTCTAATTTCCCCATATTTCTTCTTGAATGGTACTATATTATATACCCATGTTGAATTCCTAAATGAAAATATGATATGGGAATTTGAAATCTTCTTTAACTCCTTTTGGATCAGAGGTTCAAGAGTAGGATGAACTTTCCCAAGTTTTCGTTGAAAAGGTTTGACATCGTATTTAATGGGAATGATATGTTATATGACAGGGGTATCATATGTCTTGCGGAATAGGGTGGAACACGAAATGAAACAAAGGACATAGTATTGGAGATAATATAAGATTGAAAAAAAAAAATTGAATATAAGGGGTGGTGTCAAAAGACATTGTTACAACACTTAATCAAAGCACACTATGATCAAAACATCTTAGTACATGTTCCACATCTCAATCCACATGATATATTGCATAATATCTTATTATGATAATGACATAATGGGTCTTCTTTTATAGTCTCAAGATATAACCAACTTCCATAGAATCCAGAAGATCTTTTCCACATGTAACTGTTAGTTGTTAAAGTTGACTCCACCAAATCCACTTTGTCAAGTCAACTCAAAAATTATTCTCAACCCAACCACCTACACATCCAAATAGTAGTCGATTTCTTAGCTAGTCAATCCACCACCCAATTTTACTCTACCTCTAGTTGACTATCCAATTTATAGGCACATTGACAACTCGATCGACTGATATGGTACATTGGTCGATCATTGGACCGACTATATCCATATGTAGGTAGAACTCTCGACCAACGGAACCTAGGACATGTGTCATGAACCATAAATGCTTGATGTTTCAACACCTCCCCATCAACACACATCTCTGGAGTTTCAGAAAGTGAAATTACATCATTAGGACACCCCCCTATAATTCCATATTCCTGAATCCCAAGCATCGTGTGGAGCTTGATAAATTTGGCTTCAACTAAAGGTTTAGTGAAGATATCAACAACTTGATCTTATGTTATACAATATTCAAGTGAGACAATGTTCTCATGAACCAACTGTCTTAGGTATTGAGAATGGAGATCAACATGCTTAATCTTATCGTGGGAGACATGATTTTCAGCAACATGTATAACACTCTGGTTATCATAGTATATTATAGTCAAGGTATGAATAGGAAGGACAAGTTCTCCCAAAAGTTGGTGAATCCAAGCTACTTTAGTACCTTCTTGAACGATGCCATGATATTCTTTTTTTGTATTTGAGAAAGAGAGTACCTTTTATTTCCTGCATGACCACACCAAAGGTCTAGTGTTATAGAGAAATGCATTTCCATAAGTGGACTTCTGATCATCGCCATCTTCAATCTAGTTGGAGTCTGTGTAACCAACTAAATATGAACTTCGACAATACATGATACCAAAATGAGTGACACCCTTTAGATAGAAAACAATTTGTTTGAATATTTTCCAGTGTCTTTCTTTAGGGTCCCGTATAAACTGAGAAACCACACTAACAACAAAATAAATTCCAAGTTGACTATGATTAATATAAATACTACCGTCAACCAATTATCGATAGAGTGTAGCATCGATTGCAGGTGTTTGACATGTTTTGGTAAGCTTTACTTAGACTTAAAAGGAGTAGTACAAATCTTGCAATAAACCAACTTAAAATGTGTCAAAAAATCCATCACATATTTAGACTTAGAAATGAAAAATCCATCACAAAGTGATTGTTGGATTACTGAGAGGGGGCTTGAATCTGTAATAGAGCAATTTAATCCTTTTTCACCATAAAATGCAAGTGTTATATCAATTTAGCATTATCATCCAATAATTGCAGAGTAAATAAAAAATGAACAAATGAGCAATCATACACATACATAGTACACCGGTGTTTTTACGTGGAAACCTAAGGCAGGAGAAAACCACAGAATGATTTTTCTTATATGTCTTGAAGAATTACATTCATTGGAAGCACCAACTTCCTTTGTTTTCCAACTGCAATTGGAAGGAGGCTGCAACCCCCTATTTTCTCAGGCTACAACCTTAGGGAAGCTCCAATTCCCAATTCTCTGGCTACAACTAGAAGGAGGCTATAATTCCCTATGTTCTCTGGCTACAATCGGAAGGTGGCTACAACCACCTGTCCTTGCCTTATCCAATCGCCCTGACATAGTAGTAGAATTATGGAACCACTGTCACACTATCACTATGAGATATACCACTGTAACAACTTGTACCGATCAACCTGTACCATAAACAAGTGCATCAACCATGCACCAACATGTACCTCAACCTGTACCATAAACAAGTGCATCAACCATGTACCAAATATGTACCAATTATGCATCAAATACACATAAACTATGAATCATCAAGATGTACCAACATCATCAACTATACACCTCATGTATGTGCCAACTCATCAACTACTTTTCTTAACCATGTACCTCAACCAAAATCACTCATCAATTTCATCATCCAAATATGATTTGTAACTCTTTAATAGACTTGGTTTATATGATCACATACCTGCAAACCTTCCTTAACTTTAACAACAAGTGACTGGGATTTTCATCAAACTTTACTTTAGTCTCACATAACTCATTTTGGATTAGTCAAAATCCCTAACTTGCAATAATCATAACTATGTACTTGTAATGAATAAAGTTGTGAAAATTGTACACAGTGTTCTTCAGTGTCTTTTATGCAATTCCTCCATATTTCGCTACTTAGAACCTCTCAGAAAATGAGTTATATCAAAAATGGCATACCTTGTTGAATTCTAGCTTATTCTAGAGAGAGAACGTGTAGAGCATTTTCCCCGCACAAAATATTTGTTGTATGGATCTAAAAATTGTACATAGAATACTACATACTTTACTGTAACCAATACATTTGGGCTTACTGATTTTGGATATGTTATGAAGAATTTATGACATTTTTACCTGAAACACATGTTTTAGACTAGTTTCAGGACTAGCCACAAACCCTATTTTCCACTGTGTGTAACTCCAAAAATACAACAACCCAGAAGCTGAAATTTGTATCACAACTACTTGGATATGTTTCCTCAATGGCCTCCCAATTTCATGGTCTTAGTCATTCTATAAAAAAAAACTATTGCGAAAATGGTGAGATGACCTGTAAATAACATACCTTAGAAAGCATCATCAAAATAATTTACCCTCCCTTGAATTTCAGCCTTATTTACTTCACCTTCCCTCTTAATTTCGGCTTAGATATCATTTGGTTACCTCAGTCACCTGTAGATATTCAATATTCTCAAGTGTGATTAAAATTAGATATCCTTGCCTCTTATTTATACTTTCATGTAACTTCCTCAAGGGGTTACCTTTTAACCATCTTAACCCACTTTCCTTATTTTGGGTTAACCCACTTCTAACCACTTGTCCACTTAGTAATTTCTCCATTAAATTTATTATTTAAATAATTTATATTTTATTCACTTTGACGTATAGTACACTCATCACTTCACTTTATTAGTTACCTTCTAAAATTTGTGAAACCACTTTGACTACTTTGACCTTTTGGGGCTTCTAGATGACTCATGAGGGTTCTCCAACTTCACATGGCCATAACTCTCTAACCGTAAGGAGTTATGTGATGTTCCACATACCACCAAAAATGGCATGACATGTACTATCCATATAGAATAGTCTTACCTTCAAATATATCAAAAATCATACCATTATCCATCAAACAAACTTGGGTCCATTACCCAAACCTTTGTTCTACCGAAATTTTCTACCGGATTTTCTTCAAGGGTTGACATCAATGAAAACCAACCCAAATAATTAACAGTGATAATACTTGAAGACCCAAAAAATAGTGTAGAGTGCCAATATCTATCATATCAAAGGAGTTAACAATTTGTTTCTTCAATCTGAAGATGATCATTATTATTTCCAGTAATGATTAATTCATCTACATATACATCAAAAATCAAAGTCTGTCCATTGGTGTGGAGAATATACAACCTCTGATCAAATTCACACCATTTGAAACTAAGTCAAAGAAAGAAAAAGTTTATATTAGAATACCAGGCTCGAGGATCTTGCTTCAAACCATAAAGAAAATTCTTGAGTCGACAAACTAAATTTGAATCTATCACAAAACTAGGTGGGTGTTACATGAAAATTTCTTCATATAGTTCTCCATGAAGAAATGCACTCTTCACATCCATCTGATGGATTTTCCATCCAAAACGACCAACAAGGGAAAGAATCAGTTGAACATAGTTCATCTTTGCGACAGAGGAAAATGTTTTATTGTAGTCAATGCTTTCTTGTTGAGAAAATAGCTTTACAACGAGGCAAGATTTATGTCACTCAAAAACACATTCAAAGGTAAATTTGTTTCTGTAGAACCATCAAAACTTCACAATATTCTTTCCTTGTGGTCAGGGAACCAAATCCCAAGTCCGATCTTCAAAAAAGAATCAATTTATATCTTCATTTCCTACTCCCATTCAGTTCATCCTTCAACATATGAGTAGGTAATAGGCTTATAGGTTTCAAGCACACAATTCATCAAAGAAATGTTGCATGTTCCTTTTGACTTCAATTTTTTCACCTGCAAAAAGCATCTCCAACATCAGCTGCAACAATGTCAATTGTCTTAGCATCCCATCAAGGTAGATAAGAAATGAGTTAACTTCATTTTGATACAGCAGGTCGGCCAGAAGTTAGAGGGTCTTCAATCGATGAACCAATAAAAAAAGAGGACGATGGACTAGTCGACTTGGAGGTCTATGGTCTAGTCGAAACATGGACAAAGTTTTATTGTCCATTCGAATGATTGAAGAATGGAACAAGAGAACCAGTGTCAGAGAAAAAATCAAAAGGATAATCTTGAAGCAATGTAGAAGAGGCATTCAAAAAATTACCGTCATAAGTCTTCTCATCAAACCAAAAATTACATCTGATAATAATTTTTTGTTTGAAAGGATCAAACATTCGATAAGCTTTTGAATCTTCAGATTATCCCATAATAATGCAAGAATGGATCTTTTCATCCAAATTATTTATTCAATCATTAGGAATGTGATCCTAGGAAACACATCGAAACACATGGAGGTGGTCGACTAAATGCTTCTTCCCATACCATCGTTTGACTAGAGTCATGGAAGGAAAAACTCAAGACGAGATGTGATTGAGAAAATAATTTACATAGTATATGACTTCATCCCATAAGTGAGGAGGAAAATGTTTAGCCTGTAAAATACATATAGAAATTTCAAATAAAGTCCAATTCTTACATTCTGCAACACGGGTCTACTGAGGAGTGTGAGGAACTGAACACTATTAGTCAATATCAGATCAAGGTAGGTATTCTTCAAAGGGTCGATTTACATACTCACCACCATTGTCTGATCTCAATCATTTGATGGGTCTAACACATTTCTTTTCAGTAAAGGACTGAAACTCCTTGAACTTCTCAAATACAAGGTTATTATTCTTCATAAATTACACCCATGTAAAGTGAGAGAAATCATTAATGAATGTCAAAATGTATCTTACACCTACCAGTGAAAGTAAATTGATGTAGCATACATCACCATGAACCAATTCCAATAGGTTCTATGCTCACCACACTTTCCCAAAGTTGAATGTTTCCTGATGATGCTTCCCAAGAACACAACCCTTGCAAACACCTTTAGGGGAAATGACTTCGACAAAACAACAACCATGTTCTTAGTTTCTAGTGCCTGCAAAATCTGGAAATTCAAGTGTTTGAGTTTCTCATGCAAAATTTGATTTCCTTTATCAGTGTGAGAAACAAGTGCATTCGCTTCGGGTTCGGTTCGGGTTGACGAAACTTGTACAAACAATCTATCAGTTCAACAAGCCCACCAACAATAGTTGACTTACCTTTATTCAATTCATGAACATAGAACCAATTTGGCCAAAATTATACAATCTTACCAATGTTTGTTAACTAAGAAATGTACAACAGATTATCACTTAGATTTGGCACATGATAAATGTTAAAAATATTCCCATGTCAACAAGTAGCCTCACCCTAACCAACAACATTGAGAGAAAAATCATCAATGACATAGATGTTTCTTTCCTCAACTTTATTCAGTGTTGTCAATAAAGAGTTATCTTTATCCATGTGATGGGTCCACTAGGATTTGACTACCCATTCATTTTATGCATAATAAGTATTCAAATCTTGATAAATTATAACTTGGAAGGTGAAATTATCAATGGCTCGGAGAACAACATACATGTCTCCCCCAAGGTGTTTAACCTTCTCCTCTAATACATCTCTCTTCTTATATGATGTTTTTCCCGCATTTATAGTCTTTCCACAATACTGGCATGTCTACTTCTTGCGACTTCATTGTGGTGCGTCTACCTATCTCTAAGGTTTTTGGTCATTGTATATAGCTTTTTTTGTAGATGCATGAAACCATACACTATCCCTAAGACACATATTTCCCTTTCCCTTGGGAAAGTGGACATGATGTTTACCAAGATTTCCTTCTCCGATAAATATATGCTAATCTATAATCAAAAGGACATAGAAAGTTTCAAAGGTGTAATCATTACCATCTTCCGTGCGTGATTTCTAGTTGGTGTGGAGAGTTGACACAAACATGTCAAACAATGTTCTCAAGTTCATCAAGACCAACTCAATGATTTGTACATCATTCTTTTGATAATTTTTCCACATTAACCCGATTTCAACTCGATTTATTTGAAATGCGCCAAATATTCCTCCATTATCTAAAAGGAATGAGGATCGAGAGAGATAAACTCTTTCTCCAAATGCATGATGTGGCTCTTGCCAACTCAGTTGAACAAGGTTTTAATATTCTTCCAAACAATTGATTCCACTAAGGTGAAAATAAATCTCCTGCGAGATGTAGGTCAAAATGACCCATTCAACCTCATCCTTCTTTCCATCAACAACGAACTTCACCTTGTCGTTTTTTGGATCTAGAATCACAACCTTAGTATACAACCACAATCATTTTATCTTCAGTAGGGTTTCCATATATGCTTCCCATACTGCATAATCTGATCCACTTAGAACAACATGATTAATCTTTGAAGCTATCTTCAATATATATACCAGCTGGTTTGTTCCAATAAGTTAAAATGAATGAACCATTAGCCCAGAGTCAATCACACAACAGATCCAGATAAGTAATGTTTGCAAATAAAAGGTCAAGTTTTTAAACCATTGGCTCAGATACCATGTTGGGGAATAGGGTGGAACATGACATGAAACAGAGGAAACGACACTACAAATAATCGAAGAGGAACAAATTTTTTTGAAGATAAGGGGTGGTATCCAAATACATCATTAAAACACTTAAGAAAGGAGCATTGTGATCATAGAATTACATTGCATGTTGCACATCTTGATCTGCACGATCTATTGCACAATCTCTGATGATGATAATGAAAGAAAGGGTTTTCTTTTATAGTCTCAATATCTAACCAAATTCCATAGAATCCATAATATCTTGTCCACATGTAACTGTCAGTTGTTATAGTTGACTCCTCCAAATACACTATGTCAAGTAGGATCAACAAGGATGCTCAACCCAGCCACCTATGTGTTCAACTCATAGTCAATTGTTGGGTTTGTTCATCCACCTCCTCATTTTCTTCTAACACTAGTCGATTGTTCAATCAATTATTATGGTGCACTAGTCGATCGCTCCACCGACTGTATCTAGATGTAGGTTGACGTCTCGACTGAATAAACCTAGGAGATGTGTGATGAACCACCAATGATTGATGTTCCAACAATATATTTTCATATCCTCATAAGACCATGAAAAAAAATCCATGTACTGCTTGAATAGATAAATAAAAGTGTTTTTTTTCAAATTATGAATAACATGTGCCTAAGTTGATGAATTTTATCTCTTCCAGAGTTCCCAGATTCACTAAGAAATGCATCATGGTGGACCTATCTGTCTTGGTATTTGGTGTTATTATGAATTTAGAATATAGGTCAAATATTTTTTCAAGATTCAATACGCTTTTCACGATGCAATTTCCTTTAATCTTATTTTCTTAAAATCTATACTTCTAAAGATCATGCTAGTGTTATTCATCATCTATCATAGATCCTTGGAACATGCCAGGGTTGGTGAGAAAGATGATTATTTGAGCATCATCATTGAAAAATCTCCAATTCATGATATTTTTTAGCTCTTGGTAAATTGTTGGGCTGAAGAGAACGATCTACCAAGGTAACCTACAAACCAACTTTAAGACTGGAAACTAGCCTTCCCAATCTAGAGAGGGCTCTCTTTGATACCTAGTCTTTGATAGATAATAACTTTGGAATGAAGGCTAGATTTAGATGATTGAGGAATTGTTTTCTAGTTTTGTTGGCAAGGAAGTATAATACCTTTGGGCTATGGAGTCAACCCCCTGAAAACAAGAGAAATCAATAACTGGTAAGGAAATATTTGAGAGGACAAAGGCTATATAGGTAATGGTATTTCAGTTTCAATATCGTTGTGTATGATTAAAGAAAGGAGAAAGTTAAAGAAAATCAGAGAACCATTAGAGATAAGTTCCGGCCTAACTTCGAAGAAAACACAAAGTTTAAATGGTTGAGTCTAAAGCACCACGAGATGAATTTTAAACCCTTTAAATATTTCCAATTTAAACGAATGAAACGAACATGAATTTACAGGAAACAACAAGTACATACAAATATAGGATGACAATACATCAAACCACCACCACTAGAATATTTTCATCGAAAGCTTCAAGACCTTTGAATTTATATTTCCATCGGATTCAGAAAGTTACATTTAAGAGTTCCCTGTCTACACTACTTTGCCAACCTGTCTTACATAAAAAAGATCCAATATATAGAAAAATAACGCCCTCCTGGGCTGATATGTTCGAAATACTTCCTCCTAGAATCCTGGATTTGGTTACTCTCCCCCTGGAAAACCTTTTCAACAAAATTTACTAAAAATAGAAAACTGATTGTGCCCAATCATAACATAACCAACATATTTGTTTCAATCATTTGTTCATGAGTAATATTCGACCATCTGGTTGTGATAAATCAACTTTTTCTTCCAAGGGGTACCTAAGTAATCATGTGTTCTGCTGGAAACTTTGTCACCTTTGTATAGATGAATATGGTTGTTGTTGTGCGATCACTGGCTATAACATGTGCATGGTGAGCTTGTGTAGCGAATGTCCATTTATGGTCGCTCGTGCAAATCCAGGTGGCAACAACAATTGGGGACCATGCATATCCTTTAAAACTGGCATGTGTTTCATTAATACCTTCCCTTCTCATTAGGTAAGCTTACAACGTTTGTGTAGTGAATATTCATTGCGCAAGTGTTGTGTCTGACTTCTTGTTAACGTAAGAAAGAAGACTGTGTATGGAGAAAGATTGCATGTTATGACCCAAAAAGAAAAAGAAATGGGGCTATGTTACTCATGCCTCCACAAATCCAGTTAGGGGATTTAGCTCGTCCTTATTCTCTGCCTCCAACTTCACCTGCAACCTTAAATATATGACTATTTTTCTTAAATACCAGTTGTGTTTGTTCAAACTCTTTACTCGTCTCAAAAAAACCAAATTGATTTTCAGTTTTGATTGAGCACTGGAGAGAGTTGCACATGCATTATCAATAGCTGGTGTAAAATACCTGCCCATCTAGGCTGGGTCATGCCAACGAAAATATTTCGTGCTTTGATACCATATTGTAACATCCCCAACATCCAACTCGGCTATGCCACATAAAAAATTTCAAATTGTATGCAAAGTAAAAAAAGTACACACAAAAAATCTTGCATAACTTTATATATAAAACTTAAAATATACAAATAATTTTTGTAAATGCACATATTCATATGGAAACAATAGTAAACATATATATGCAGCATAGATAGACAATACCCATAAATATAAATACAGGTATAAACCAGGCATAGGAAAAACCCATAAAAATAAACACATAAATAATAATGTAGCATATAAATTATCAAACAATTGACACTTATCTTGGTAAGAATATCACCAACTGCATTCATAACTTCCACGAACCTCCTAGCCTTATACCACACTTCTCATCACTCTCAGCAGTGGGTCACCGCCAATATGGGACTAAATTCCACCCGGGTAAAGGGATTTCCTAACCAGGCTGATGTATCTCAGACAACAGGAAACACTCTGTCACATGTGCCAAATCAAACTAACAACCTAGAGTCCCTCATTCCCCACATTCCTGTCCCACCCTGGGAAATGTGCACCTTCTTTTCTCAACAGTCCCTCAACTGCCCACTTCCATTCCGGGGCTTCAAGAACATGCCAGACAGGAAATCTAAGAGCTCTGTAGTTGTAGTTTGACACCTTTAGGAAATCAATTCCCAACAATTCTCTCACCTAGAGAGAAATTGATCATGGGCCTGACAACACACCTCTTCATTATCCCATGGGCCTAACAACCCACTTCTTCATTCCAACTCCCAAGCTAACCAAGTACAGATACTGGCATGGTGCAGATATAGGTACAATTATAGTAATAGAAAGGTACAAAGGAAAGTTGAATGAGTGAGTGAATCTTTATGGTAGGAATGAATGAATGCATCGAAAAATGAACTAAGTCCAAACTATATGTATTCATGTTCCCAACTTGACACTTGTCATGTTGGGAGATACTTTGGCCCACTTGTCCCCATCCTTAGAAATTAGGATAAAATAATTATCCATACTTTATACTTTAAGGAATATTAATATAATATTCCTTTTTGGATTAAGCTCCCTATCTTAGCCTTTTTCCTTAACTTTTATCCCCCCCTTTCCCTAACTAGGGGATTTTAGTCCCCCTATTTTTTATCTGGTTGGTCTACATGCAACAATGTATTTTATATTAATGATAAGACATATAAAAAAAAGGGTCACTGGCCTTTATCATCTAGGCTCTCCAGCCTAATTCAACACATAAGCCTCCTAGCTTATAATAATTGGATCACCAGCCTATAAAACACATCATATACACAAAGGATCCCTGGCCTCAAAATCACACGCACTTAAGTTTTCTGCATGCGATATCCTGGAATGTGCACACTTCATCATTTTAGTGCACAGTAGATGCGCGCACTATACCATGGAAGGTGCATACAAAAATGATATCAAATAGCTCACCAGCTTAAGTACATTTGCATTTACATTTACAGTTGGGGTTCAACCTAGGGATATTACAGCTAGTTTGTACTCTTCAAAATGTTCTGTGATTTTTTTCTCTGACATCCTATGTTCCTCTCAAAGCTCAATGATTACATCTTGGGCCTCTCTGAGTTGTTTTTTAAGCCAATTTACATTGTTTTCTCTCATTATGGGAGAGGTAGGGGATAAACAACGGGCTTGACTCTGCAAAGCTGGTGTTTCAATAATAGTTTATGCCAGTTATCTTCTCAACTCTCAGTTTTCTTGATAAAATTGGGCAATAAGGTGTTGCGCTTGCTTTAGTTGCTTCTTCATTTCCTGAGTATTTTCATTTTCCTCACCTAATTCCACCTATCTTTGATCAATTCCTTTGTTTTCACCTTCAACAAGATCTAGTTGAACGAAGTGCATGGGAAATATCTTGGCAGAGGACTTGGTGCGTGGTTTACTCGGAGCTTGGATCTCCTCAGTTTTATCAGTGAATCGGGACTTGATTTTCTTCTGGGATGTTGGTTGACTAAATGATGAGTCTTCTATTTCTTTCCCTTTTATTTTTCCAGTAACATATTCCTTTCTCTCCTATGAACTATGAATTTTTTATTCCTCTACAGATAGAGGAATGTCTCCTTTAGGGTCTCTCAGAATGTTAGCCGAAATCAGAAAATAATTCCACTCCTTGTTCAAATGTCTCAATTATTCAACCAATAACATTTTAATTAATGAAAAATGGAATAAATTGTTCCCTGGTTGATCAGCCTTGGCTTGGACATTGTCTTCCATCTTTCCCAGGATCCAACACAAGAAGAAAGGTAAGTTTAAGGGATTTTTTCCTGTGAATTGCATCTGTAACCTAATGTGGTATGGATACACCATGTCAAACCTTCCTTCACATGTGAAATATTTTCTGATTATCTTCAGAAGTTTCTCGAAAGGCTCTAGGAGATACTCTCTTGTAATGTCATCTCCAATTTTCTGATTTCGACATTCGGGCTTGATCAAATCCATATAACATGAAATTTATAAATGACTACCTTTAAGCCATTTTTCTCTACGCGGAGGGATCTTTGTCACAACTGAAAAAGTTTCCTCCGTCACTTGGAAAGTGATTCCCGCAATTGTTGCGCTACCTGAGTAAAATTGAGGGTGAACTGCTCAGCTAGTTTCACATTATATCCTTGGATCCTTTCACAGAAACACATACATATGGCTTGTTCAAAACACACCTTTATTTTCAGGTCTTCATTTATCAACTTCATATCCTGAGGTTCAAACCTCATAGCCCTACCACTTCTCTCCTTCTTTCTTACGCTTTGGGAAACTTCCATGATGTTGTTATATATTAATTTCACATGTGCAGTAATGAATTATAATACCCTCTCTGCATGAAAAATAATAATGATGAACTCTGGAGAGACTGCAAGGAAAGGTAGAAACATGAATCTTTGCATGGAAAACAAATYAGTAATATAAATTCCCAGCACGATAGTAAAGCACGACGAAGGAATTCAGCATAGTGGGAAAACTCAACGTTGCAGTAAAGTGCGATACAAAAATTTGGTGCAGTGGGGAAACTCGGCGCAGTAGAAAACAACGATGGGAGACTTTGCGTGGTAGTAAATTGTGATGGAAAATTTTGGCGCAGTGGAAAACTGAGCGTGGAAGTAGGAAATTCAGAAGGAAGAAGGCTTACTGTGAGAAGAAACAACTCATCCAAAAACCTAGTTTGTAGTGAGCTCCAAAATACTTTAAGCAATGGATGAAAACAATGGAGGAGATGCAACAAAATCAAAACAAATGAATTATGTAACGACTAACAACAAATAACTTTTACGTAGCGAAGGGCTCCATAGCTTGCTGAAAAAACTACAGATGACGCACAAACTATGAAAGTAAAGGAGATGCATGAAGGGTGAGAAATATTTATTCTTGAATGCACACATAATGAAATAATGGAAAAGGACAATAAATCCATGGTGATGAAAAGTTCAAAAGAAGGTTGAATATTTTCACAACAAACTCATGCAATGGGTATAGTTTTGAAGTGTGCAAAGTACAAATGACAAAATTTCCATGATTGTTTAGTTTTTCGACTTCATGATTATGGAATGATTCTCTTAATATCTTTCGACGTGACCTTTATCCCAACCACTTGAATCGATTTTGGTACATATTTTCCACCCTTTTGACATGACTTGATACTTAGGGAAGTGGACCTTTACAATTTAAACATGGCAAACCTTACACCCCTTTAACTAACTTATGGCCAGACCCATCACTCGATAATTTCGAACCACTCTTTATTTGGTCACTGACCTTATAAACTTTGACGCACTAACTATGACTAATCTAGGACTAACTCTAACTGCAAAAATCATGGTGCTAACAATATTATCAAGTGTTGAAGGCCTTAAAATCAATTCAACAGTGAAACCATTATTCAAAGGAGTAAATATGGATTTTTCATTAGCTAGAGTGTCAGTTGCAACATTCTAGGAATGGGGAATGGAAGTGATATTGAATGCATCGAAAGAATTGATGATCTTCCATACCTCTTGTTGATAACTCTTAAGGTGAGGAGATAAACAATGTATATAATTTTTTACATGTCTTACAATGATTTATGAATCACCAAAAGCCCTTAGAAATCATACCTTGAGGTCAATACCCTTTTTTCAAACCTTGAAAAAAAAAAGGTCCAAATGTCATTTTCTACACTTGAATTAGTAAATATAGTGTTAGATATTTCTACTATTGTACAATCATTTTCACCAGTTCACATGTAGTGAAGGATTTCAATGTGTTCATTTGATTGAATTGAGGATGGTTGTGTTGTATAACAAACATGATTAGTTTCCAATTAGCAATTTCCCAAAACAATGCGAGCAAAGAAAATGGGTTCATTTTTACCTTTGATCTCTGTTAAAGTTTGTTTTATCTGAGCCTCACTTTCTACCTTTATTTTTTCCATCCATATTTTGTATGGTAGCCACATATGAGGCCATTCAATGGAGAAGTAACATTGCAATTTTTCAAACCAGTCCCTGCTTAACAACAAACTGTAAGCTTTCAAGATATCCAATACTATGATGTTGATCACCTGGTGAACTCTAGGATCAAAAGATAATATAATCATGATGTATATGACCTCACCCATAATCTTAACATCAAATTTGTCTAATTGGGTAATTATAGTGGTACTCTTATTTGGAACAACATTTATATTTTGTCAAACAATATATGGCATAACATTTGACGAAGAACCAGAATCCACTAAACAATTGTGTACATTGAAATTAAAAATTTCAAATGTCAAAAGAAAAGGTGGGATCTAGGACCTAGAATGTGTGACTATGCTTGCTTCACTGACAATGTCCTTAATATCATTTTGGTATTCTTTTTATATCTGATAGTTTTGGGACGGATGTTTACTATCGTTGTTGTTTTCTATTGAGAGGGTGGGGATTAAACGTATTGAGAATCATCTTTGTCTATTGCAAAATATAACATATGTCAAAATGTTGGATTAATGAGAGAGGGGGTGAATTAGTAATGAGCCATTTATACCACTTTTAACCACAATTTATATTCCTTTAACTTATTCAACCATGTTCATTAGTTCATCATCAATGTATTAATGTATGATAAACATTAACATCCATTAATGCATAACAAACAATAATAAACACATCCACACAATACACAATACACCAATATTTATGTGGAAACCAAATGTGGGAGAAAAGCACGAAATTATTTTCTTATATGTCAAAGAATTACATTCAAGGAAGAACCAACTTCCAATTTTCCAGCTCCAACTAGATGGAGGATCCAACCCCATAGTTTCTCAGGCTCCAATGTAACAACCCTGGTTAAATAGATGCATAGGGATTATTAATTATAATTAATTAGATAATTTGACTGTCCTAATATGTTTAGTTAAACAATAATTATTTCTTAATAATATTAATTAATTAATTATTAATTAATTAATTGTTCATATCTATCAATGATTAATTAATTAATTAATTGACTCATTAAATATTTGAGTAATGAATTAAAGGAGCTTAATAATTTTAATTTATTTAATTAAAGACTTTACGTATGAAAGGGGGGAAAGAAACATTAAATGGAGGATAAGGTAATAAAGGAGGGGATAAGGTAATAAAGGATGGGATAAGGTAATTAATGAAGGGGAGGAGAGTTGGTGAAGGGAAAGATATGATGGGGGAAGAGTCCTACGGGAGGGGATTTATTATGAGAATAGGGGAGAGAAAGAATGATTGGAGAGGAGAAGACTGTAGTTCTAGTTTTGGATTTTCTGGTTTTGTTGTTGGGTTCTGGAGTTTTGGTGAACCATCGCAGGGGGCACCAGGTTACTGGGGGTTTTGGGCATGGGGGTCAGGATTCTTTACGATATCCTGGAGCTAGGGAGCCAGATAGGCTGCTCCTAGCTGGCTAGGTGGTTAGTCGGTTTGGGCAAGGTTTGGTCAAGAAACAAGTTGGGCAAGGCAAGAGGGAGGACAATCAGACAAGTGGGAGTTTAGCATCAGACAAAGGTATTTTAATTTATGAATTTAAGTAATATGTAGTGTTATGTGGTTGTTCATAAGCTTGTTATGATCAGTTCAATAATTTTTATATATGTTGGTTATGAAGTATTAAAAATGTTAGGATAGCATTTCTTTAAAATAAAGATTTTTTTTGTTTTACAAGGCTCTATTGAGCAGAACCTTACACATGGTATTAGATATGTAGTTCAAAATCTGGGGCCATGGGCCTACCTACCCACCCATCATCCTTACTGAAAGTTATGTCATGTGTCCTGTGAACAACCCTGAAAACTTGAGCATGCAACCTGAAACCCTTAATTTAAGGCCCTTGAAGGCCAGGGATAATGCAGAAATAATGCAAAAAAAAACCGACACCTAAAACCCTAGAAAATAACAAGAAATGACTAATAAACCCTAAGAGAACCCATTAGATGAATCCTAAAAAAGAGATCCTACACCTCTAGGAGCCACATGTCAACCTGCTCAAACCATGTGATTATCAGTAAGAGTCCTTGCCTACAACCAAAACATACAACWAAGAAGGTGAGGGTCTTTAACTTAAAAAAAAAATAGGATAACAAAATTTAATATATATATATACAAGAATAAACCTAAGATTTAATTTCCTCTATAAAGGAAATAAATAGAATAAAGATATCAATAAGAACCTAGACGTATAAAATTATATAACCAAAACAAGAATTACATTATTATATCGAAAAGGAAAACTTGTAAATTGGGCCTGAAGGCCAAGCTCTAGCTCCGCCTAACCTGCAAGCCAATCCATCATTTATTATAAAATAATGTAAAACATATAATAATAATAATAATAATAATAATAAAGATTAAGGTGTAGGAAGAGTAGATAAAGAATATATATAAAAAAAAAATACTCTTGTTTGACGTCGATGATGCTGGAACTGCCAAAATCTTTACTTCTAGAGAAGAAATATGGAAATACACCAAGCCTGGAGCAGATTCAGACTGTGTCGATGGGTTGCTTTGTAGTTTTTTCTACAATTTGGCAGAGTTCTCTTTGAACCAACCTTGTTGAGAAGATTTTATCCGACCATAGCCAGTAATGTTAGGATCCGTTGAGTAGTCTCCACTGTCAAAAACATATATATATATATAAGGCTATGCAAACTAAAAGGTTAAAACAAAAATTGCAGCCTTTAAGTCAAGACCAATCCGGTAAAAACCATACTAAATCATTCTGATCAATGATTGGAATAAGAAAAGACTCAAATGGATTATTTTGATTATTTATGTGCATGAGATAAGAAAGAAGATTCAAAAACGGGATCAGCCTTACCTACCTTGGACAACCACTGAACTTGCATGCTTGGTGTAGTGCAGTGCAAAAAGAATTCCAGATTCGAAGGCAATAGAGCTCTGGAGTGAAACAAACTCAAAGACCACCAGGTAATACAAGCCAAGGAAGACTGGGCACCATATTCAGTTATGAAGATGACCGGATTTAAGTATCTCATCTGTGGATGGAACGCATGGTGGCATATTCTCTTGAGAAAAAATCTTATATTGCGCCTTGGTCTCCTCCCTCATTTGTTGGATGATCTTTCTACCCTTCCCCAACAAACACCCAACCTGACCATTGAGCACAACCATATGAGTGATGATAAGATTGTTGGGGTCATTTTCATTGGCAATATCCTCAAAAAAAAAAATCTCCCATGAACCCTAAACCGAGCCTCCTGGGCAGCCAAAATTTTCCCCAAATATTTGGT